>APFE031194026.1:139796-174059 GCA_000404065.3 Pinus taeda | reverse complement strand
ATCTCTTCTCAGAGATAAGCTATCATCGTCCTAGCTGGTTTATTTCCAATTCTGGTTGTAAGAATATTTCGGTATTTTCCATTAATGAAATGAAGTGTTATTTCCGCTGCATCTCTTTATTTATGGTTATCGCATCTCTGTATTTATGGTTATCTCTGTAATCTATTGCGTTCCTGTATAAATCCGGATCAAGGAAGAAATCTAATAGGGCAACATTAGACTTCTCGAACTTGAAAAAGACTGGGTACAACTAAGAGAGAAAATCATTGTGATGGACATAGAGGTCAAGAAGCTGGAAGAAAAAATAAAGGAAGCATTTCTCGTCGAAAAATCAAGGATGATAAGGCAAGGTTTGTATGACCATACTAACAAGTTGGAGAACTATCACCGTGACTAGTTAGTCCGCTGCCTTGGTTTGGACCGCATATTGCCAAACACAGTGACTAGGGTAGCGCATTGCAAGTAGTAAAGTGTGCGAGGCTGACCACAACTATGGAAGGTGGGGATTCTCCATGAACCATGGTGGAGGACAGGATGGAGCCCCACATGGGTGGTGCGACCACTTGACTAGCTGCAGGAAGAATAGTCTTAGCACTCCAGGCAGTTGGAAGGGAGTGCAGGACTATAAACTATTCTACCCAGGAGCTGTGTGGTGTTGGGGATGCGTGCAGAAGCAGAGCATCCTAGGGTCCTCGACCGTGCACAGAGGGATACGTTGCCACATGGATTGGATGGAAGGTGACCATTGGAGTCATTATTCACGATGGGATGCTCGATTTAAGGCCAAATAGAGCAGGCAATGGGCATTTAAGACATGAGTTTTGGGCAAGATTTGGGAAAATCTACCACCAAGAAAGTATTAATGGCTCAAAATTGGGGGGAACGATTGAATTCAAATTCAAAAGGTGCTATAAAACACAAAGGGTTGGCCAGTGAAAAAACTTGGTCATTTGAGAATTGAGCACTTGAGTAGAACACTAAGCATTGAGAGCCGAGCAATAATTGAGCCCCTAAGTTCATGAGTGATAGAATACAGCCTAGATATGATGATAGTCACTAAGGATGGTTTGGGAATCAAACAAGTAACCGCTGATGAGGCTGCGCAGACCCCAAGGGTGGAGGATGCTCAAGAAGGCACCGAGGTTGTGGTAGAAATCCCCAAATCACCACGAACACTGAGGCCCAAGAAAGATAAACAAGCAATGGCCCGCATACGTGTGTCCCCAAGGAACCCACTACGTAGCAAGCTATCAATTGCAGAAAAAGGGAAAGCTGTCACAATTGACACAGATGAGGAAGAAGAAGATCTGCAGACCCTAACCATCACAGCAGAAAATGACGAAGATATGGAGGAGGACATCCAACCTATACACTCTGCAACAAAAGTACCCACATATGTTCCCCCATGGAAAGGAAAGACCAAAGTGTCGAAGGACCTGGATGAAACCAAGAGTTCACTCCAGACCCCGCTCCTCCCAGATGGCATTGTGTTTGAGGGTACACAATTAGGCCACGTGCCAACCATGAAGTTTGAATACTGGGACCTGCCTAACCGTGAGCATTTCCTGCACCTAGAGATTGGGAACCTAATGAAGTAGAACACTGAGGGGGTGGTGACAATGTTAGAGCTGCGGAAATGGCTGTGCGGTGTGGAAAAGGCTGGGTTGTTGCACTTATTATGGATGCCACATTTCCACCATGCACCCACCACCATTTTCATCTTCAGGCAGTTGCTCTGCCTAGTGCATGATGGGTATCTATGACTGGAGGAGCCTATCCCCATCACAGAAGACCCCATTCACCATATTTCTTGGCTCCCCTGCAAAGGAAAGGACCTCGCAACCATAGCCAAAGGAAAAGTCAGTGACTTGGCCCTTGTAGAAGCCATGAAGACAAAATACAAGCTAGAGAAGAAGAAAAGGGGCTACGCCATCTCCAGCATCAAGGATAAAGGGGTACGTGTAGAAACCCAACTCCTGGCCAGAAAAGTTATGAGGAAGTGTCGTGCCGATGAGGTACCGGTACTGGTAGTCACACTGGTCGAGCAGTGCATGGAGGGGGTCTAGTTCAACTGGTCCGAATTCCTCTGCGAGGAATTTTTGAAGAATTATAATGAAGCCCAGGAGTAGGGAAAAACCTTCCACTACCCATGGTTGTTGTTATCCATAATGCTCATAGTGGGGGAACTGTTGGAGGACAATCAATTCCCAAGCATTGATAGAGAATTACCAGACGCTGGGAAGTATGCTTTGCTCTAGGTCATAAAGGACGCAAAACGGATGTGCAACACCAGAATCTTATGGGTGCTCATGGAGATGAGCATGAATATGTGGATCAATCGGAGGCTGTGCTTGTCGCCCATGGTGTACAACATTCTGTAGAGTTTTGCAGAATTCAAAGCTGACATGCATAATATATACATCAGGGCATGCAATGATACAAAAAAATAATGGATTAAGCTCCCTTTTATAGCCATTGACCACACCATCTTCACTATCTTGGAGACATGGCCTCTGGAATGGCGTGCCTTAGATCTGGCAGAACTTGAGAAGGTGGCAGCACAGAAGAAGAAGGATGATGCCAAGCTGCACGTCACACAATTGGCCGAGAAAAGGCAGAAGGAAACTGCAGCAGCTAAGGAAAGGGTAGCGGGGGAAGTGACACAAAAAGCCGTGGAATAGAAAATGGCTGCACATGCAACAACAATAGCATAGGCGGTAGAAGAAGCAACAACAAAGGCGGATGAAGACCAATCAACATCCTCACAGGGACATGAGGTAGAAGAAACAGAAATAGTAGAAGGGAGCGCAGACCGAGGGTCAAGGAAGAAGGTCAAGGCCTCGATGTTGGCCATTGATCTAATCACCTTAACTGAAGGTGATATCCATGAAATCGACGAGACGATCTATGATGTCACCAATGAAGCGCTTTAGGATTTTATGCAGGAGCACCAGATTGGGTTGGGAGCCCTTAGGGCACAGTTACAAGAGTTACAGGTGTGTCCCCCTTAGGGGGGTACCCTTTGTACTCACCTCGCAGTAGGATCCTTGACAGTAGGGAAGATGCTGCGCGCATGGATGGAAAACATGGTAGTGTTGCCGGAAGGGGTCCTAGTCACAATGAATGTGACCGATAGATTTTTAGTTAACATGTTGAAAGGCCTTGGCCTTAATTTGGCTGCCCCTCCACGAGAGACACTGTATCTGCTACAAGATGGGATAACGACAGAGTTGCGGGCCAAGGAGAGCCACATGATCCATGTTCTTAGAGAACATAAGATAAACATGGAACAATTCACCTTGCAGTGTGACAAATTAGTGTCGCAAAATAAACACTTGGAGCAGATGGTAGATGATGCTTGCTGACACGTCCCAGAGCTGGCCATCCCAGTAGATCTACAGGCAGAGGTGCGGATCCATAGATTGGCAACTGGAGTCCATGAGGTCAGGGGAGAAACAACAAAGGTTCAACTGGAGTTGAATCTTCAGATCGTTAAGCTGCGGTTGAAGGCGCAACCTTCCACTCCCCCAGAAGTCAGAGAATAACTTGATAGTGCTATTACAGCAGCATTGGAAGAAATTGGGGGTGCAGTGCGAGACTATACTGGCATGTTGGAACAAGCAGTTGAGGTCCTCACGATTTTGTAGAAGGACCCCAACATCCAGCACCTGGAGACAGAGGTGCGTGAACTCCAGCAGCAATATGACAGTGTCTGAGGAACTGCGTAGACAATCGTCCTCACTCAGTGGCTTGCGAGGATGCAGAAAGCTAAGGCACTGAAGGAGCAGGTGCAGTTCTTAAAGCACGCATTCAGCCATGGATTGAAGAGGCCTTCACAATCATAGAGAATATCAAAGGAGAGCTCATGCACATCCAGGGGATGCACACACATATGCAGGGAAGCATGCCAGACACAGAGGTCTCAAAAGAATAGATGCAATAGGTTCAACAAGTAGCAACTAAGTGCGCTGTAGACATTAGTACCATTCGACAACAGTTGGAGGGAATCCAAGCCATGATCGCCGCACTGAAAGAGTGACTCGAGGGTGAGTCACGATGTTTTTTTGGGGGCCTGTTGGGCATGGAATCCCCCCATAGCATGGTTTGGGGCTCAAAGCCCAAGTTTTGAGTTGATATTGTTGTAAAGGTCTATGAATTGCGGGTGCGAAATGTATGTTAGAGTCATATGGTTTTCCGCCCTAGTTTGAATGTAATGTTGGCCTACCCATGGTTCATGGACCATGGAATTGTATAAATAGAGCGAGGCTCTAAGTTGTAAAGACATCCAATGGAGAATGGGAATGAAAGGTCTTAGATATTAAGTGAAAGTGCAAGTGTGTCTTGGGTCGTAGAGTAGGAAATGCTCTATAGCTGAGTGTGCAGAGGCCTAGTAGAGTCCACAGCTAAGTCCGCGGACCCATGTAGCTAAGTGCGCAGGGTGGAGTTGAGTCTGTAATCAAAGAAGAGATTAATAAAGAAAGGTTTTGTTACTAATTTTGTGTATCTATTCTGAGTTATTACATGTTTGATATCATTTGTGAATATAGTTTTTCTTTACTGTGTGCACTTGTATGAATTATGAATATTGTTAAGTATAACTGAAAGCATACAAATAAGCTAAGTTAATCAACTAATATCGGATTACTAGTAAGGACTTGGGTAATAACATTGTTCGGCCCCTGAGTAGGGCTGCGTGAAGGAAGCACCTCAGGCTGCAAGGAATGGGTAAGTACGCGTAGTAATGTGCACGTAGGGTCGAATCGTGGACCACTTGAAACTATCAGACATCTTTAGGGTGTGGAAACCTGGTTCTATCACCCTCCCATACTTATTTGGGTGAGACCTTAGTCTGTGCTTCACGGACTGTTGCCAAAAGGGCTAGTAGTACCAAGATTTGTTTGAATAAATAAACTTTGAACCTGAGTCAGGCCCCAACAAGCCAACAAAATAATATTAATGAAAATATCACAGAGATGTGGTCACCAATCCAAATTATATTTGAGCAGGGGGAACTAGTACATAATTTCAAAGAAACAATTGAATGAACAAAGGTTGAAATTGAACACAGACCCACAGAAGCACACAAAAGTATCAAGATTTTGAACTCCAAGACTAAGGATGAGCTATAAGAACTTCAAATTCAAGATAGAACATGCACAATCATGGATGTGAAAAGAGTTCTAACAATGAAGAACCTGATGATATAGCTTTAAAAAAAGTGTAAAGAGTTAGAACTACAAGTAAATAGATTTAACAGAAAATTTAATTAGTTGCAGTCTATATGAATTCCACCTTTAAGAACTTCTAATGGAAAATGAATTCCATTAGAGAACTACCAAGACTAGTTGTGTAATATAGCCGCAGATACATCCAAATTCGCCAAAGTGACAGGAATAATAAGTGGAGAATCTTTCATGGAAGGCCTACAATATGACCTCTTCATTCAACATGAAATCCATCATTTGTTTCTCAATAAACAAATTTTTAAAAAGTACACAGAAGTGGTGAAATATTTCGAAATAAGGTAAATTTCTCTATTCACAGTGAATAAAGATGGGTTAAACTATTGGAACTCGTTGAGTAAAATCAAACAGAAATCCTCCATATTAGGAGAAGTCAAACAAAAGGAGCATAAATGTAGCTACAGTCAACAACAACACTCCTTAAAGTGTGAACAAAACATCCGAATTAGTCTAGGCTTGCTATCATTTAGTTCTAATTTTTAAAATCTACATTTTCTGTTAGATATTATTTTTGTAATTAATTTTATTTAAAGCATGAATTAGTTCAAGACAAACTCTATAAGTATCTTGTAAAAATATTTAGAAAGGGTACGATTATGTAAAAGTTGAAGATCTCTCTTTGATTGTAAGGTTTGGACTTTATTTTGAAGTAATAAATTTAGAAATACAAAAAAATATTGTTTCATGATTCTTCTGTCAAATATGTTAGAAAATTATATATTAAAGAGCAATGGAACACATAAAATATTGCAGAAACACAAACAAAGAATACCCATAAAATAAGGGAGAGACACAACTATACGTGGTTCACCAAATTTAGGCTATGCCCATAGAGAAATAGCTAGTCCTTCCTTTTATATTATCAATCAAAATGAAGAGATACAACCTACAACAGATCTGTTGTAATTCCCTCTTCGCTCTCACACAATCTCTTCCCTCTTTCTCACTCAAAATACACATATGTGCAACCGCAATACAATTCCCTCATATATAGTGAGGGGTATCTCTCTAGGAAAAAAACCATAAATGAGACATAACTTCTATCGTCAAATCATTTTCCTAATGAACAACTCAGATTAACTATGAAATTGCAATATTTTATAAGGCAAATTTGCATCTATTTTTAACTTTGGGGGTGTTTCCCTTGAACCCTTGCCAGGGGGACTCATAAAATTGTCTTCATCCCCCCTTGGACCCCCCTGATGATGATTAAATAATGGGAAAAGTTTCCACCCCATGACAAACTGGGGTCTAATGCGGCGATACCTTTGAATAAAGAAGATAATCACGCTCCACACCCAACAATCTCCCACTTTGAGACTGATGATAGCAACTCGACTACTGCTTCATTTGCGGGAAAATTACTCCACTTTGGACCTATCTATTTCTCATCTTCATCATCATACTTGAATACCAATTGAAACTGAGCAAAATCTTAGCTTCTCCCTGGTTACAACTTTTATTAACATATCTGTAGGATTCTGGCTAGTGTGTTTCTTTTCCAGCTTCAACTTTCCATCTCCTAGCACTGACCATATGAAATTGTACTTGAGCTGTATATGTTTATTATTGGAATGAAATGTTGAGTTCTTCACAAGATGAATGGCACTCTCACTATCACTGTATAACATGCCCAACTCCTGATTCTTACCCAATTCATCTAGAAACCTTTGTAACCAAATCATTTCTTTACTAGCCTCTATAGGAGCAACATACTCTCCTTCCGTTGTTGAGAGTGCAACAACATTGCAATTTTGAAACCCAATTGGCAGGTGTTCCACCTATAGTAAACACATACCCTGTGGTGCTCCTCCTATTATCTCTCTCACCTTCCATATCTGCATCAACATATCCATATAGAGCAATGTTTGAACCACCAAAGCATAACTCTTGATTTGTGGTACCTCTCAAATACCTAAGAATCCACTTCACTGCCATCCAATGTTACTTTCCTAGAATATTCATGTATCTTCTTACAACTCCCACTGTATGTGCAATATCAGGCCTTATGCAAACCATTGCATACATTAAGCTTCCAACTGCTGATGCATATGGAAAATTTAGACATATAAGCCATCTCTTCCTGAGTCTTGGGACATATATCCTTAATTAGTTTGAAATGGCTAACCAAAGGTGTAGTAATTTGTTTTTCATTTTTCATATTAAATATTTCCAACACCTTTTGTATGTACTCACTCAGAGACAATGTTAATTTGCGATTTTTCCTGTCTCTAGTTATTATCATACCAAGGATTTATTTTGTAGCACCCAAATCCTTCATTGCAAATGAATTTGCCAATTTTCCTTTGAGCACATTTATTTCCTGCATGTTAGAACTTGCAACAAGCATGTCATCTATATACAATAACAATATAATACAACTACCCTCATTTTTCCATTTGAGATAAACACAATGATGAGAGTTCCATCTAGTATAAACTTGTTCAGACATAAACCTGTCAAATTTTAGATAGCAATGCCTTGGAGCTTGTTTTAATCCATACAAGCTCTTCTTCAACCTGCACACTAGTTTCTCCTTCCCTTTGACCTCATATCCTTATGGCTATTGTATATATATCTCTTCCTCCAAATCCCCATGGAGAAAGTTCTTCTTTACATCTAACTGCGCAAGATGCAAACCTTCTGCTACTACTAGATTTAAAATAGTTCTGATTGAAGTCACTTTAATAACAGGAGAAAAGTTTTCATCAAATTCAATGCTTTTTTTCTATGCAAACCCCTTCACCACAAGTTTAGCTTTATACCTTTTCCTACCTCCATCTTCTTCCTTCAACCTGTAAACCCATTTAGTTTACAATGTTGTTTTCCCTGCAGGAAACTTGACCAAGTCCCACGTTTGGTTATCTACCAAGGAGTCCATCTCTTCTTCCTTGGCTAGCTCCCACTTCTTCGTGGTTTCTACCTAAATTTTTTCTCCATAACTTTCTGGTTCACCATAATCAATCAGCAATACATAATATAATGAAGGAGAGTATCGTTTAGGGGGTCTACTTATCCTGGTAGATCTTCTAACACCACGTTCAGGTGTTTGAGGTGCATGCTGTTGTTTTGGTTGTTTTTGTTGTTGTTCTGGCTATTGATCATTATGATTTTCAGGCAACTTTACTTTTTCTATGATATCATCAAGTACTATGTATTCTTTGTTTTCTTTTTCCTGCATATTATCCTTATACAAAACCTTTTCATTGAATATGACATCTCTTCTCCTAATGATTTTTTTATTTTCATAATCATAAAAGCGATAACCAAAATCATTAACACCATATCAAATAAAGGTACATTTATTTGATTTTGCCTCAAGCTTTGTTCTATTTTATTTATTAATGTGGACAAGGGCTTCAAAATCGAAAGTCTTTAAAAATGAGTAGTTTACCTTTTTACCTGTCTATGACTCCTCTAGAATACCACCATACAATGAACTTGAAAGCCCTCTATTTATTTGATAAACAAAAATATCTACAACATCTACCCAAAATTGTAAAGGAAATCTTGCATGCAATCTCATGCACCTTGCACATTCCATGATTTCCCTGTTCATGCTTTCTGACACATCATTTTCTTGTTGTGTTCCTGGAACTATATTCTCTTCACAAATTCCATATTCTGAACAGTACTTATCAAACTCTTTGCTGCAATATTCACCTCCATTGTTTGATTTGAGAAACTTCAACCTTTTTCCTGTCTCATTCTAAACCGAAGGGTTCCATTGCTTGAAAGTATCAAATACATCAGATTTATATTGAATACAATAAATCCAGGTTTTCCTGGTTACATCATCAATAAAAGTAACATAATAGAGAAAGCCACTGAGAGATGACACCTGAGCAGGTCCCCATACATTTGTATGCACAAGCTCTAATTTTCCATTCTTCTTTTCTTTCCCAACTCTGAGAAATATGAATCTCTTATGTTTTCCATAAAGACAATTCTCACAAAATTCCAAATCAACATGCTTCAAACCTAGCAAAAAATTTCTTGAGTGAAGAATCAACATCCCCTTCTCACTCATGTACCTGAGCCTATGATGCAAAAATGTTGTATCTGCTTCTGTAGAGGTTAAAGAATTAACATAATTAGAAATACCATTGCATAAATGCAATGTATCAACCTTTTCTCCTTTTTCTATTAATAGGGCTCCTTAGTGACCCTCCAGGTTTTATCTGTAAAAGTAGTTACACAACCTTCACCTCCCTACTTCCCAGTTGAAATTAGATTTTTCTTTAGATCTACAACATGCCTTACCTCCTTCAATATCCATTGGTTTCCATTCTACTATTTTATGAAAACTTTACCCATTCCAATGATTTTACAGGGTTTATCATCACCCAAACAAAGCTATCCAAAATCTCCTTGAACATAATCATGAAAATGTTTCCTATTAAGCGTGGCATGAAATTAGGCCTCTGAATCTACCACCCAAGCATCAATAATATTTTCTAATAAAAGAATCAAAGCATCTTGCAACACATCACCTGTCGCATTTTCTTCATGATTATTTTCTTGCTACACATCTCCTTCTTTTCCCTTCCGAGACGTACAATATTTCTTCAGGTGTCCTTTCTTCCCACATTTCTAGCACACTATCCCCAATTTGGACTTAGATATGCCTTTCCTTGACTTATTGCAATATCTTGGGCTCTTTCCTCTTTCCACTTTTCTTCCCCTAGTCTCTATAGTTAAAGCATTACCTTATGCCTCACCAGAGCTTTTCTGTCGCATTTCCTCGCTAAGGATTTCACTGAAAACATCATCAAACTTTAAAGTACATAATCTAGAGGTAGAATTACTACTGGACATAACTAAACGATTCCAACTTTCCAGTAATGAGCATAGAAATAAAAGACCCCTAACTTCATCATCCAAATTTACCCCTAAAGAACATAACTGACTGGTAACCGTATTAAATTCATTTAAATGATGAACAACAGATCCACCTTTTGACATATTGATATTAAATAAATGCTTCATAAGAAATACCTTATTTGAGGTCGATGTTTTTTCATGTAGTTTTGCCAATGCCGACATTAAACCCTATGTTGTCATTTCCTTTGAAAGATTGAAGGCTACCGACGTTGCTAGGCACAACCGTATTGTTCCAAGTGCCTTTTTTTATCAAGAATATCCCATTCCGTGTCTGACATACTCATTAGCTTCTTTGTCTTTTTCTCAGTGGTAGGTACAAATCGTTTTGATAAAGATAATCTTCCATAACTAGTAGTTTTGATCGTTAAATTTTTCAACCCTAAACCTGCCAGCTTCCACCATTTCTCCCACTTGGAAGAGGAACCTTTCTCTTCTGTGAGTTTAGGAAGAAAATAGATGTTTGACTCTGATACCGACTATTAGAAAATTATATATTACAGAACAAAGGAGCACATAAAATATTGCAGAAACACAAACATTGAATATGCATAAAACAAGAGAGAGAAATCGATATATGTGGTTAACCCAATTTTGACTATGCCCATAGAGAAATAGCCAGTCCTTCCTTTTATATTATCCATCAAAATGGAGAGATACAACCTACAATAGATCCAATGTAATTCCCTCTTCAGTCTCACACAATCTTCTCTCTCTTTCTCGCTCAAAGTACACATATTTCCAGTTGCAATACAATTCCCTCATATATAGCGAGGGGTTGCCTTCCAGGGAAAAAAACCCTAAATTAAACATAACTTCTACCATTAGATCATTCGCCTAATTAACAACTCAGATTGACTATGAAATTACGATATTTTACAAGGCAATTTTAGATATATTTTTAGCTTCGTGGGCGCTGACCCTGAACCCTCACCGGGGGGGATCCTAATATCACCGCCGCCCCCCTAAGACCCCCCCGAGGACGATTAAATGATGGGAAGAGTTTCCGCCCCATTATGAACTGGCGTCCAACACGACGATACCTTTGAATAAAGAAGATAATTAGTCTGCACACGCAAAAAAATAAATGGTGATGTCTTCCTCTTTTTCAATTTGTTTTTCCTTCTAAGTTTTCAAATGGAGGTTCTTTCTTGATTGTTACAAGAAGATTATGAGTGAAATTTACTTGCAGTACTTTACTCTAGCTTGTTTAAACAATCGTAATGTTTTCCTTCTGAGATTAAATATAAAATTCATTTAAGGATGATTTATATTTCATTGATTCTCACCTTATATTGATCTTATCCATACCACACATAATTCATGAGATCCAGGAGTTTTCCTACCTCACCCTATTCAACTAGTATGTTTATTTGTGATTGATTATTGAATATTTTCATGATTCCAATTCCCGATGAAATTTTCTTTCATTATACAACCAAAACTTTGAAAAAATCTATCTTGGCCTTTCATATATAGTCTAATATCTAAAGAGTAAAATTAAAATCATATAGAGAGAGTCCTCTTTGAAGATGTAAGGGCTAGATCCTAGCTTTAAAAGTGGTTTGTGTTTATCTCTGTAGTTTCATTTTCATCCTAGGAAAACTATGGAGTGCTAACATTATGGCGAACATAGTAGGGAACTAAAAGCTAAACCTTCGCTAATAAAATCTTGAATTGAAAAGTTTACAACCTATTTCCTGTTGGTCATAGTGAGTTAGGAAATATTTAGGTTGAATTCTTCACCCATAATTTGTGTTTTTAGCTAGCTGCGATAAGTTCCCTTGGAAATCTGTCTCCTAGAAAGATTTACACAAGATCACATCCAGATCCTGATCCTCCTAAATTTGTGAGTGATCATGAGAGGTTTATTAGGAAAAAGAACCTTGAATAAAGTCGAGTGAGCAATATCCCTCTACCAAGATCTCACTCACTCCCTAAAATCCTTCTAACAGTCGAGGATATTGAGTTTGATTTACCTTTTTAACTTAGTTTTTTGAGAACCAAGTCAGAAATATTTGTCTCTGAAACAATGTTTGATGAAACCAAATTGAAACCATACATCTCATTGCAAAAGCTTGTTATTTTAGAATCTGATAACAATGTCTTACAATATTTTGGAAAGATTCAAAATTTGGTAACTTAGTTGAATCAGGCTGCTAAAAAACCATTCATAGTTCAACAAAATGTCATTTCTTTTTCTACTCCATCATTGACCTCCCCTTTGATTCCTCCTTTTTTCCTGTCCCTCTTACATATATTATCCTTACTCCTTTTATAACAACTCAATAGATCACAACACCACCACCTTTTCCACCTCTAGCATCAGGCACAACTACAATTTCATCTACCTCTCATATTCCAATCATGGCAGCCTATTATGCCCCTTTGGTTCTGTAACAACCACTAAATGCTATGCCACTAAATTTTTTACAATGCATACCTCAATTCAATGGCACTGGGCCTACTACAACTCAACAACACATTCATAAGATGAATGCTTTTTCAGACCTAGAAGAGGTTGATGATGATGATGTTCGAATAAGGTTGTTTTCTCAAAGTTTGATAGGTGAAGTGAGAAAATGGTATGGGGGATTGGCAACAGGCAATATTGGTAATTCACAACAATTTCATCAAGTTTTTCTTTCTTGTTGGGAGGTTAAAAGGAATCCATTTCAGATTCTTGCAAAGTATGAAAGTTTAAAGAGAGAACAAGGGGAGCCAGTTCAATATTATTCAGATAGATCCAACAACTTTTATAATTCTATTCCAGCAGAAATAATGCTCCCACCAGGGATGGCCTTACTTCGATATCCATATGGTTTTGATGTTGACATGGGCTATACATTGAGAGGAGGAAAACCAGCTACTTTAGAGGATATGCAAAAGAATGATGTTAGTGTAGAGGCGAATCTTTTGGCCAAGAAATCTAAATTAAGGTTTGAGAAGAGAGTGACCATTAAAGAAGAATGTTATTTGTCATCAGATGATGGAGAGAATGAATTTGATAGATAGAGATACACCAAAAGAACCACAAGGGGGTCCTCAAATCAGGAATCCAAATTTTAGAAGACAGCAACCCCAAATCAAGTAAAGAGAAGAAAGAAACCCAACAGATCAACAACAAATTAGACCTCCTTTTCAAGAAATTTATGCTGAGGAGGAACATGAGATAGAAGATGAGCTAGAAGAGAATCAAATCAATCTTTTTGGTGAAGGAGAAACATATAATTTTTTCTTGACCAAAGAGGAACAATATTTGTTCTTAGTATCACAACAAGATGTGCTGCCTACAGAATTAGAGGATTACAAAAAGGGCTATCAAAATGCCATTATGGAAGTACATAAACAATGTAATATGAGAAATAAAAAATTTGCAACAAATCCTCCTAAAAAGATCCAAACTGATACACCTTATACAATTCAAACAAAGGTTGATCCTCTAAAGGAAGCCCCTCAATGGCAAGATACAGATGTTGTTATAGTTTTGATCCAAAAATAGATGATAATGAAAATATACCCAGAAATAATAAGATAGAAATAGATAGAAATGTTTCTTTATTAATCAAAACCCTTAAGGTACGGCAACACCATACATTCACTCCTTAAGGAAGGAGAGCACTCCACAAGGCATATGCCTATTCATACAATAATCCTTGACACCCCTCAATGTGGAGTCTCTAGCCTCTATATAGGCCTCATACATACAATACCATGGGTCATTACCATGGTTCCCTCAATACCATCTATCTAATACCATGGGCTTATTACATTATTGCTAACTACTTGTGGTCCTTACATGATACAGGTTAACCACTTTATTTATTACTATGTCCCATCCCATTATTACATTATTCCCTTGGGTACCTCCCTTTGTACCCCATATTATCCCCCCTAGGTATATAACATTCCCCCCCCCTTAACATGTTTCGTCCCCGAAACATGGGAAGAACACAAATAGTAAGATCAATTCAAAAGAGTAGTCCACTGGTACCATGCACGTGCATCTAGCCATCCAAGAGAAAGGTGAATCCTCAATCTTGTTGGTGCCTCGCTCGCTTGAGATGGAAGTTGACCTTGGCAGTTCTTCTGTGTTGATGTGTAGTAGGTGGATCTTTGCTCCTCCCTATTTGTTATTCAGGGGTTGTTGTCCTTATGGCTAATTGGTAGCCATCTTGTTGTTTGTTTTCTTGCGGGGTGATGTGGGTGATGATATGTTGAAGTTTTAAACCACAATGTCTTTTTCTTTAATTCACCCCTTACTGGAGCCTGATTGTTATCTGGTGCATGTTGTGGTGCTTGCTGTGGTGTCTTATCTTCTAATATTACTTCAACCATTGAGCCCTTATCTGATGTATCAACACCTGTAACCTTTTCTACTTCAGCCTTTGTTTGTGTTTGATTGTGCACCATCAACTGCTCATCATTTGATGTGTAAGTGTCATTAGAGATTTGTGCTTTTGCCTCCATAGTCTTTTCTTGGGTCTTAATGGAGATATCCTGCAATGTAATTTTCTTCTTTTTATACCAGAGCTTCAGGAATTTCTTCTGCACATTAATATTGATAGTACCCACGGATTCCATCCAAGGATATCCCAGAAAAACATCCATGTTATCCATATCTGAAGTATAAAAATCACCATGCAACACATACTTATCCATAGAAAGCTTCAAATCCTTATAAACTTGAACATCCTCATCATCAACCTGTGTGTTTTCAATGTGTTTTGCTGGCACTTGCAATTTTTTTGCCAATTTAACATTGATAAAATTATGCTTGCAACAAGGATTTATAGACACAACGATATTCTCCTTCGGAATCAATCCATGAACCTGTAATAAGGAGACGCCAGTAGAAAATAACCCCTTACATGTCTCATTCTCCTTTTTTCTAGCACGAGACCATTTGTCTGAAAGGAATCTTTCAAATTATGCATCTGAGATTTTGCTCAACTGCTTGATGTCAATTGAATTCCACCATATGGCAACCTCTTCTTTCAAATAAAGCCATAGGAAATTTCTTCAATATTTCAGATGGTTTTTCTTAAGATATTTTATGATCTATTTAATAGTAAGACCATTATCTTTCCCTGTAAAATATTGCTTGCTAGAAGCCATGAAGAGGGTTTTGAAAAAAAATCACTCACTTGGTGAAAATTTGAAATTGTCACTGTTTACTCAATATTGCTCAGAATTCCTATTATGACCTTTTAGAAATGGAACAACCATTCTGCATCTGCCCATGTGATAGAAATCTCGATCCAGGCACTGGAATTTTAGATCCGCGCTGCAACTCTCCCGTTGTCACCAAAAATTCTGAAAAAAGAGCTGATTTTAAATCAGCGATATCTCCCTCATCTGGACTCCGATTCGACTGATTTTTTTTTTAAATCGGGTATTTTTTCACAAAGAATCCAGATCTGCAATTATATTTTGTATATTGTGCCCCAAAACGTATGGATCTACGCCGCAAACTCGCTGCCCCGAAAAAAAATGTCTGCAACACCACTGATTTTTAGATCAGCTATATCTCCTTCATCTAGATTCTGATTCGGTCGATTTTTTTTGAAATCGGGTATTTTTTCACAAAGAATCTAGATATGCAATTAGATTTTACAGATTTTGCCCCAAAACGTACAGATCTATGCCACAAACTTGCTGCCCCAAAAAAAATGTCTACAACACCACTGATTTTTAGATAAACGAATCTCCTTCATCCAGACTTCGGCCGATTTCTTTTTTGAAATCGGGTATATTTTCACAAAGAATCCAGATCTGCAATTAGATTTTGTATATTTTGCCCCAAAATGTATAGATCTGTGCCACAAAATCGCTGCCCCGAAAAAATGTCTGCAACACCACTGATTTTTAGATCAGCGATATCTCCTTCATCCGGACTCCGATTGGGCCGATTATTTTTTTTTGAAATCGAGTATTTTTTCACAAAGAATCTAGATCTGCAATTATATTTTGCACATTTTTCCCCAAAATGTACATATCTGATTTGCAAACTCACCGCCCCAGAAATTTCCTGCAAAAAATTAAAAAAAATTCTCCACTTTTGCCCAAGAAAGTGCTCTGATACCACTTGTTATAGATCTGATCCAAAAATACATGATAATGAAAATATACCCAGAAATAATAAGATAGAAATAGATAGAAATGTTTCTTTATTAATCAAAACCCTTAAGGTAGGGCAACACCATACATTCACTCCTTAAGGAAGGAGAGCACTCCACAAGGCATATGCCTATTCATACAATAATCCTTGACACCCCTCAATGTGGAGTCTCTAGCCTCTATATCCTCATACATACAATACCATGGGTCATTACCATGGTTCCCTCAATACCATCTATCTAATACCATGGGCCAATTACATTATTACTAACTACTTGTGGTTCCTTATATGATACGGGTTAACCACCTTATTTATTACTATGGCCCATCCCATTATTACATTATTCCCTTAGGTACCTCCCTTTGTACCCCACATTATCCCCCCTAGGTATATAACATTAGTATATAACAAATGTAAAATAGGTAGAAAAGCTTCAACCTTCTTTTAACCTTGAAAATGTGTTGTCAAAGGTTAAAATTTCTATTCCATTGACTGAATTAATGCAAAAGGATGTATATAGAAGTCAAGTTATAAAAGCACTAAATACAAAATAAGGAACATATACTGTAAATATAAGTGATGACCAACCTAGATTGCTATTTGGACCAGAAGTTGAGGGAAAATAACAAGATGGTAATGTGCCACCATTTTATGTTAGTATTAACATTCATGATTTCATTTTTCATAATTAAATGTGGGATTTAGGTGCTTCACATAATCTCATGCCAAAAGTAATTATGGAGAAACTCAGATTAGATATAACCATACCATATAAATATCTCTTCTCTTTTGATTCAAGCAGGGTAAGATATTTAGGTTTGATCAAGAATTTGTGTGTGAACGTTACCCAAATCCCAACAACAAGTATAGTGATGGATATTGTTGTGGCTGATATCGCTCCAAAATATGGAATGCTCTTGTCAAGGTCTTCGGGAGAAAAGTTGCAAGGCACATTGCAAATGGATATGACATATGTAGCTATTCCTATTTTTGGGTAACAAAGGAGATTGAAAAAGGAGACTCTTATGAAACATGTGTAAGCATTCAGGACAAACCCAATAATTACCCACTCTATGATGTACATTAAAACATGGATTCTTTCATTTTATATAATGACATATGTTTGGAAGAAGAAATTCAAGACACGGAAAGTTAATCAGAAAAATAAGGGATTTGAAGTTAAATACTGAAACAAAATATGATAATGATGAAGCCCTTTCCATATGGATTCTGATGGGGTAGTCAGCAATGAAGGAGTCGGGGCTGGTGTATGGATCTTAGACACAAAAGCAGGAAGATCAAAGAAGTATTGCTACAAGCTTTCCTTCCAATGTACCAACAATGTTGCCGAATATGAGGCACTTATTTTGGGGTTGCAACCATTGAAAAGATTAGGATCCAAAAGGACTTGAGTCCATGGAGATTCAGAGCTCATCATTAATCAAATTAAAGGTGAGTATTTGACCAAACACCCTAGGTTGAGGGCATACAAGAATGATGTTTTATATTTTTGCAGTGCTTTCTATAGTATCAGTTGTCTTTGATTCCTAGAAATTATAATGTGTTTGCTAATGCATCGGCTACCTTAGCAAGTACATGTAAGATTCCTTTTCACCCAAATAAGAAATATGAGATTGATGTAAAACATAGGCCTTCTATATTGGATAACATAAGGTACTCGAAAGTGTTTGATAATGACAAATAATTAGATACCTTTTTGCAATTAAAGGGGGAGTTTGAAAATTTTCATATTGATGTAGAAAATAGTGTTGATGATAATAAACAAGACACTATTTTGATTCAGATAAGTGAGAAATCCGATGAACATAAAACAAAGCTTGAAATCTTGTAGTTAAAGGACAATGTGATACCAAGAGGTTTGGTACCACTTGAAGAATTATTTGATTTCAATGATGTGGCTCAAAAGCCCAAAATGCAATCTACTGGGACTGAAGTGGAGGATTGTAACATAGGGACTAAAGACAAAACAAATATTGTGAAGCTTTCTAAGTCTTTACCTCCGGATGAGATGAAAAAATACATTGATTTGTTGAGAGAATACTCTGATGTTTTTGCATGGGGATATGAGGACTTGAAGGCCTATGACAAAAGTATCATTCAACATACTATTCCTATCAAAGAAGATCAGAAACCTTTCAAGCAGAAGTTAAGGAGAGTGAACCTTGTTTTGCTTCGCTTAATTGAGAAAGAGGTAAGGAAGCTTTTTTATGCTAATATTATTTTACCTTTGAGATTTTCTAAATGGTTATCAAATGTAGTACCAATGAGGAAAAAGACTAGATAAATAACGTTATGTGTAGATTCCTGGAACCTCAATAAGGTTTCTCTCAAAGACAATTACCCCTTGCTGAAGATGGGTCACATTTTGCTACAGGTAGTTGGTTCTAGAAGAATTATTGTCTTTGGTTACATCCAGATTTTAGTGCATCCAGATGATCAAGAGAAAACAAACTTCACAACACCATGGGGAAATTTCATGTATGTGAAGATGCCTTTTGGGCTTATGAATGCAGGAGAAAATTTTCAGAGAGCAATGGATATTTCTTTTGAAGATGAAAACTACATATTTATTGTGATATATCTCGATGACATCACTGTGTTTTCTAAAATTGATGAAGATCATTTGTTTCATTTGAAATTTTTCTTTGAGAAATGTATAAAATTTGCTATTTCTTTGAATCCTAAAAAGTCTCTTTTCGGCCTAGAAGAAGGTAAACTACTAGGTCATATAATTTCCAAAGATGGAATTAGAATTGACCCAAGTATAATTGAGGCTATCATGAAAATTGATACCCCAAGAAACAAAAAGGAGGTTTTCCGAATTTGGCTGAAATTTTGAGAGCTATCACTAACATGTTGAAAAAGGACAGTGAAATAAAATGGAATGCTGAAGAAAAAAGGTCATTCATTGAGGAAAAGTAAACCTTGAATCATGCTCCTATTTTGGCTAGTCCTGATTACACCAAGGATTTCATTATCTTTTCCTTTGCCTAAGAGCACATTATTGTAGTAGTAATAATCCAAAAAATCCAAGAAAACCATGAGCATCCCATAGCTTTTTTCAGGAGGGGGTTAAGAGATGTTTCTTTGAAATATAATATTATGGAAAAGAAAGCTTTTGCCTTGGTAAGATCCTAGAAGGATTTCAGAGTGTATATATTACATTCTTATATAATTTCTTTTGTTCCCAATGTAGTAGTAAAAGACGTCCTTACTCAAAATGATCGAGAAGGGAAGATAAGTAAGTGGATAGCTGTTATTTTGGAATATGATATTGAAATTAAGCCCACAACGCTTATTAAGGGTCATGGATTAGCCAAATTGATGGTTGAATCAAATTTTCATGCATTGGATATCAATTCTATTACTGCTCAAGATGATGAAGGAGAGTCTGTCCAATAACTATCATAAAAATTTGTTGCTTCCCCCTAGTAAACAAATATTATTTATGTTTTGCAGAATCTACAAGATCCACCTGGCCTGAAAAATACTAAAGAAACATTTCTCAAATTAAAGACTATCAAATTCTGCATTCTAGATCAGGATTTATATTGGAAGGATGCTGGAGGAATTTTATTGAATTGTTTGTTATAGGATGAGGTAGATAAGATAATGGAAAAGTTTCATAAATGTGACTATGGAGGGAAACTTTTCTGGAAGACTACAACAAATAAAATCTTGAGAGTTAGTTTCTATTGGCATACTTTGTTTGTTGATGTGCGCAAAAGGGTTTCTACTTGTCATCATTATTAGATCTATGAAGGGAAGAAGAAAGTCTTACCTTTGCCTTTGAAGCCTATTTCAGTAGAAGTACCTTTTCAACAGTGGGGTTTGGATTTTATTAGGGAGATTCATCCAATTTCTTCATCCTAGCACAAGTGGATTCTAACAGCCACAGATTACTTCACAAAATGGATAGAAGCAATTCCAACTAGGCAGGCCACAAACTCACTAATTATCCAATTCATGGAAGGTAATATTCTTTCTAGGTTTGGATGTCCTCACAAGGTCATCACTGATAATGTTGCTGCATTTAAATCTAAAAGCATGGTTGATTTTTGCAAAAATTGTCATATAGTGCTAGGAAATTCTACTCCATATTATCCTCAAGGAAATGGGTTAGCACAGTCTTCTAACAAGAGCTTGGTCAACATAATAAAGAAGTTGTTACGGGAGAAAAATAAGTCTTGGCACAAAAAGTTGATAAATGCTTTATGGGATGATAGGGTAAATATTAAGAATTCAATTGGAATGTCACCTTTCCAATTGGTTTATGGAGTTGATGCAATTTCCCTACTTCACTAGGAATTCTAGTGTTGAAACTATTGCAGGAATTAGTGGTAGAAACAAATGATGTGCAGAAAAGGATAAATCAAATGGTACAATTGTAGTAGAATAGAGAAGAAGTTGACAACAACACTCAAGTAATCCAGGATAAGATCAAAAGGATTCATGAGAGGAGGGTAAAAGCTGATGATTTTCAGCTTGATGACCTTGTGTTAAAATGGGATGCCATAAACAAGGAAAAGAGAAAAAATGGAAAATTTGACAGTTTGTGGAAGGGGCCTTACAAGATTGAAGCTTTTCGCGGGACCAATGCATTTCCGTTGAAAGATCTAATAGGGGAATTAATTGCTGGAGGGCCTGTCAATGGCGGGTTACTCAAACATTACTTCACCTAACTTCAGCTAGTTTCAAACATAACATTTTATATATCATTTTATCTGTTCAACTACTGTAGGTGTGGGTGGTTTCCATCAGAAATTGAAGCTCGAAGTGAAGGCCCTAAGTTTCTAATGAGTTGCTACCATATGTAATGAATTTTCATTCAGTCAAGTTGGCTTCAGTTGATTGAGGGTCAAATAAGCACCCACTAGATAAGGTTACTAGTCTATGGTGTTCTTGGCACCTCACAGGGAGGATGCCATCCCCATTGGAGCCACTGTTAGGGTGCTATAAATATAGTGTTAAAGACATGATTATCTAGCTGTTTATCCCAATGGGATGTTGTAACTTATTTTTTACTTTAGTTTTTTTTTGTCTTTCTGAAAAAGAAAAAATAAGAAAAAATAGAAAGAGAAAAGAAAAGGAAAAAAATCAAAAAGCAAACTATAAAATTATGAAAATAGAAAAAAAAAATAGAGGAAAAATAAAAAGGGAATAAAAGAAAATATATGAAAAATGAATAAAAATAAAAATCCCAGAAGGGCGCGCTCGTTAAAATTTCACCTTAAGTTTTATATTACGGTTAAGTCAAATTAAATAGTGAAAGATTTTGTTTCAATTTGTAAATAAAATGGATGTGATGTTTTGTCACGTTTTGATAAAGAATTTGTATGATTGAATAGACGAGATCATCCCTACTTGGATCAATGATGGAGGACGATGTTCGCCCCACCTAGCTTTAATAACTTAATGATGAGGGGGGCGAAATATGATTTTTTGAAAACCACCAAAACCCATGTGGTAGATCCATGATGACTTAAGGGCTCTTCCCTCCTTTACCACTTACCGTTTTCACCCCCCACCACTCTCGCTTGCTCTTGCCTACTCCCACCTTCTCCAGATCCATTCACGACATGCCACCCATTGTGCATTCATTCGTCTACATCACAGTACTATCCACATCCAATTACCGTTAATTGTTAAATCTTCCCGCCACATATCATATGGACATTGACCATTAATGACTCCCACCGACATTTAATTATTTTAATGTGATGCTTGAAAAACTATAATATTTTCATTAATTACCCCACTTGTGCTTTAAAAAACTTGCATCACCCTGAATTAGTCCCTTTTTCCATTTGTTTGATTTGTTCATGTTTGACCAAAAGATATTCAAGTGCACCAACGCCCTTTGTAGTACCATTCTCATCTGTAATTGATCAATTTCAGTCTGGTAACACTATTTCCTTAGCTTCCATTACAATCAAAGATGTCGTCTCTTAAAGGAAAGGCGAAAATGGTTGTTGAAAGTCCTGTATTACCTCATGTTCATAACTTAGATGAATTTCCTTTCGTTGACACACAGTATAAAATAGCAGAAACCCAGTGTGAGTTTGACTTGTATGAGCTTCATATTTTGGAAAATAAAAAAGATTTAGATAACAGTGATGATTTTTGTATTTGGGAGTCATTTTTACGTGAATTTATTTTCCCCCAAACTCATGTCTTCCAAGAAAGTTTTTACATGGTGTCATCTTAGGTATCTCCCTAGCCAGAAGGCAATGTAATTTCCCAAAATAATGAAATCTTATTCGCAATTACACCAGAAGCTATCTGCCAAGATCTTTGGATTAATTCGTAAGTTCCCTTATATCCATTTTCCACTTATTCACCTATGGAGATATACTAGAAGCTTAGTTTCTCTCAATGAGCATATATGTTTTAGTCTTTTCTTCCTGAGAATTCAAAGTTGCCCAGAAATAATCCCCCATATTCTGCTTCTATTTTCCCTCAAATGTCAAGGAAAGTTATTTCTATGGTTACTTGCCTATTAGGTTATCACACAGATCAATGGGTAGATGAAGTAGTGTTAGGATTTTTATGAGTGTTTTCAATTGGTAAAAAGCCATCAATCATTTTTAACTACAATAAATATCTATCAAATGTTATTCATGATCATTTTTTGAAGTTTACTGTTGAAGGTGTATCCAAACACTAGTCAGTACTTATATATTTGATGATGTTCTATCAAGCAAACATGTTCAAATTTTAGTTGCAGAAGGTGTATGTATAGGGAAGACCACTATCAATGATTCACTAGACTTCCTTGGTCAGAAATATTACAGAGGAATATTCATTTAGTAATTTTGTAGATCAATTTTTGTATGTATCCTTCTGTCTTCTTAGTAGCAATGTTATCCCAAGGATTTCACCAGAAATCAAAAGAGTTTTACATCTTATAGAACAAGCCAAGGTTGGAGACTAGTATCTTTACCAGAATTATACAAAAATTTGAATCTTTGGATGTGAATTCCCTCCCTACAGGTTGTCAGTTTTTGTACCAGTAAGAATAATCGTTGTTAGGCCCTTATTCTACTAGTGTAACCCCTTATTGTTATTAGTACAACCCCCTTATTATATTGTTGTACCCATGTAGTCCCCATATTGTTATTATTGTTCCCCATAGAAGCCTACTATTGTTATTATTGTGCCCTTACATTATTATTGTTATGTCGGCTCTGATTATATTATGACCCCTTAGACTCCTATATATAGAAAGGAGGTCTTGTCATTTGTATCATCCAAGAATTGTTCATTTGTGTAATGTAAAGGAGGTTGCACCCTTGAAGAGGCTTAATTCTAAGGCATTGATCTATCTTTTCTATCTTTTTGTAAGCTGGTTTCATAACAATTGCCTTGGAATATATTAGGCAATTTTTGAATATGGATGACCTACATTTTGTGTAAAGAAAGCATAAGGAACAATTTAAACTATAGGCACACATTGGTCCTTACATCGTCAACACCAGAGAAACAACAAAGGAGGTAGAAGAGTTACTGAAGCAAATAAAATTCAAGTTGAGTTTCACATGGTCTTATGATCCATTAGGGATAATTTCAAAATTAAGAGTTGAGCATAAGACTACACCTTATGCACATACACCTAGACCAGAAAAAGAGTAGTATACCAATCAAGAGGAGTGGAAAGAGAATACATTACAAGAGTTTGAATAACAAATTGTCAGTCAAAAATCTCTACAAACTCCTATTTCAAAGGAAAAAGAAACTAAGAGATCAAGGGAAAGTATGTCTCCTACACATACAGGGTCTCAAGCTGCATATTTTCATGTTTTCAAGAGAAGAAATAAGATATATCCTAAGACAAATACTAAGATTGACACTAAAAATGATACTTAGACAAATACTCAAGAATAATCATCAGAAGAAAAGGGATCACAACAGAAATCTATAGTTGTTTTAATGGGTCTTGCCACCACTTCCTTCTCACACATTGAAGAGACAACACAATCACCTATATCTTCTTCATCCTAGGTTACAGCACAACATAATTGTTTTTGTGATATAGAAGGATTAAGAAGAATAATGAAGCATTGAAGGTTACAACATACGTAGAATTTGGAAGCAAACTTCTACTACTCAACACAGATTTTTGTTTGCACTTGACACAGAGAAGGTTCGGTTCCAATTAGCCTTTTTGGAACCTATAGTTCTAGTCCCTAAAGGTGAAGAAGACTACAAATCCTCTATCGTTTCTTTCGATACAAAGAAGATTCATGTAATCAATCATATTGAATTGCATAATCATGCTGGTGAGATGATATACTCAACAATAACAATTTCAGCCATGGTAGCCTCCAAGCTGTAGGCCTCTATAAACAACATGCATTCACAGCTAAAGATAGAACGAATGTGATCCTTGGCCAAAGACACCAGATCCAAATCTCTTGAAGATTTGGTGATTAAAATGTGATATGATCCTTGTGACATTAAAGTAGCTAAGGAGATGATTAAAAACAATAACGTTGATATTTAAGCTATGAGAAGGAAGCTCAAGCTTCCAACCACAAAACACCCACAAATGAAACAAATCACTCAACTGGAGGTAGAGAAAGAAAATTTGTTCAAGTGGATAGTTGAACAAAACATTCAAATTTAGAAAATGGAGACAGACATGGAGGCACTTTTGAAAGAAAAATAATTTTTGGTAGCTATAGGTACATTAGCACAACAGAAAGTACAACAAATAGTAGTAGCGACCTCAACAGAAAGGGTAGAAAAATCCACTGCAGATTCTTCTGAAAAGTTAGTGAAAGCTTTGGGATATTTATCATTAACCAACCAAGAAAATGAAATATTGTTATCATCATTGAAAATAATGGAGGAAAATAAGATCAAGGTTGATAATGGTTATTTAGCAGAAGTGCAGAAAAATTTCAAGCTTACTAGACAGATTATAAAGCATGAAAATCAATCACTAACAACACAAGTGTTGGTAGAGGTGAAGCAAAGAATATGGCATAAAATTAATGAAAATATCACAAAGTTGTGGTCATCATTCCAGATTATATTTGAGCAGGAGGAACTAGTTCAGAATGTCAAAGCAACAGTTGAACGAACAAAGTTTGAAATTAAACACAGGCCCGCAGAAGCACACATAATTATCAAGATGCTAGAATGCAAGACTAAGGTTGGGCTCGAATAAATTCAAATTCAAGATAGAACAAACACAGTCATGGAAGTGAAAAGAGTTGTAATAAATAAGAACTTGATGAAACAACTTGAAAACAAGTGCAAAGTGTTAGAACTACAAGTAAAGATATTTGACATAAAAGTTAATTTGTTGCAAGACAAAGGGCTTCCACCTTTGAGAACTTCTAATGGAAAATTGATTCCATTAGAAAACTACGAGGACCAATTGTGTAATATAGCTGAATATAGATCCAAATGTGCTAAAGTGACAGGAATAATAAGTGGATAAGTTTTCCTGGAAGGCCTACAATATGATACATCATTTGTTTCTCAATAAACCAACTTTTCAAACATACACATAAATGGATGAAAGATTTCGAAATATGGTAAATTTATTTATTCTTAGTGAAGAAAGATGGGATAAATTGTTGGAACTCATTGAGAAAAATAAAATAGAAATCCTACAAATTAGGAGAATTCAAACAGAAGGAGAAGAAATGTAACTACAGTCAACAACAATGCTCTTCAATGTGTGAACAAAACATCTGAATTAGTCCAAGATTCCTATCATTTAGTTCTATTTTTGAAATATCTACATTTTCTCGTAGATATTATTTTGTAATTAATTTTATTTAAGGTCTAAATTAGTTCAAGACCGACTCTATAAGTATTTTATAAAAAGAATTAGAAAGGGTTGGATTATGTAACAATAGAAGATATTTCTTTGATTATAAGTTGTGGACTTTATTTTGAAGTAATCAATTCAAAAATAGAAAGGTAGCATTGTTTCAGGGTTCTTGTGTCAAATAAATGGTGATGTACTCCTCTCTATCAATTTTTTTTTCCTTCTAAGATTTCACATGGATGTTTTTTCTTGATTGCTACAAGAAGATTATGCGCTGAATTTACTTGCAGTACTCTGCTCTGGCTTGCTTAAACAATATTAATGTTTTTGTTCTGACATTATATATAAAATTCATTTAAGTATGATTTATATTTAATTTATTCTCACCTTATATTCACCTTATCCATACCACACATAATTCATGAGATCCAGGAGTTTTCCTACCTTGCTCTATTCAACTACTCTGTTTATTTGTGATTGATTTTTTGAAGATTTTCATGACTCCAATGCATAGTGGACCTTTCTTTCATTATACAACCAAAAATTTGAAAAAACCTATATTTTCCTTTCATATCTAGCTTAAGATCTAAACAATAAAATTAAAATCATACAGAGAGAGTCCTCTCTGAAGCTGGAAGGGCTATATCCTAGCTTTAAAAGTGGCTTGTGGTTACCTTTGTAGTTTCCTTTTTAGCCTAGGAAAACTATGGAGTGCTAACAGGATAGATGCCTCCACCTATTCCATTGATGCAGTCCCAAGGTATTTTTTAAGGATACAAGTATTATGCCTACGTATAGTATTATAGGTGACTATTCTAGTTTGAAAATTAATGCATATAAAATGTGGGTGAATGTTCAATAAAAAAACATATAATTAGTATTAAAATGGGTAAAGTTTTGGCGAATATTATCCATTTAATCATATATATGTAACAAATGGGTGAAATTTTAACCAAATGAGAGAATTTTTTTTTAGAAAATATAAAAAAAATAGGCAATTAGCAAATTTTTCCCCTAAAAGTTTCCCTATGCAGTTCTCATTTACGAAGGATATCTATCGGCATATCATAATGAGAGACTATTTGATATTGTTCAAAGATATCTCACTAATGATAAGGAGATGTATTCCATTATACAGGCTAGTAGGTAATGGAAACATTATATTTTAGGAAAGGAGACAATCACATACATTGATCACTAACCTTTCAATTTATGTAGACCTATGGGGAGTTGCAGAATGACCGCTATAAAAAATGGTCCACATATATGCAAAATTTTAATTTGTGCATTAAATGTAAGAAGGGTAGCATTAATCACATCATCAATTCCCTTAGTTGGCCTTTGGTTGTGGCACTGAACACCATTCTCAACTCTCGTGGGAATGATAGTGTCTCATAATTCATTGCCATACTAGATGTTGATGGCAGGAAAATGAGATCCATATTTCCACCTCTAGCGAGTGTGATACCTAGGAAACATTTTTGTTCCTTCAAGAAATCATGCCAAGCTAATCTGAGAGGAAATTTCCAATTTGGTAGTAGGGCACTTTTGTGCAGAGAAGATAATGGAAGACCGTAGAAGAATTTTTATTGGATGAAACTTTGATAGGATGTTTGAAAGCATATCAAGTCTTATACTACCTATGGCATTGTCAAACTAAACATTAAGAAGGATGGTATGTACACCCCTCTACCTACTCATAACCAACCTTTGGAGTCCATTTCGATGGACTATATGTCTATATTTCCTTCTACCAAGCATGGTAATGACTATGTGTTTGTGGTCGTCGATAAATTTTCAAAGATGGCCTTTTTTTACTGCCTTCAAAATGAGTATCACAACAAAAGCCATTATGAAGCTCTTCTTCGAATGGGTGTGGGTACATTTTGGGATATTATTGAACATCATATCAAATCAAGATAACAGGTTCCTAATTAAATTAGGGTTGAGCCTCTGGTCATTGTTGGACACCAAGATCACCAAATCAAGTTCCTTCCACCCCCAGACTGATGGCTAGACAAAGGTCACTAACAAGATGATTGTGTACATTTTGCACATGTACAACTCCAACTATCCACACAAATAGGATAAGAGTCTCCCCTATGTTTATCACAACTAAAGCAAAGCTCTCCATATCTCAACTAGCCATAGGTTTTTTTAAGTGTTCTTAGGATTTCAACTATTAATTCCCATTGATGTTGCACTTCCTATTGCAAATACATAGGAAAAATATGCACATGTTCAATCCAAAACTGAAAACTTTACCAAGCTTATTGAAATAATTTAGCACATTTTCCAGAAACTACATGATATCTTGTATAAATCCAATACTAAGTATAAACAATGCCATGATCAACCTCGGTTTCCACACAATTTTGAAGTGGTAGACAAGGTTTGGCTGTTATGCTCTTAACCTGCAAATGATACCCAAATACAGACTATGCGAAGAAAAGAGACCCAAAACACAAAATATGCAAAGAAAAGATACCCAGAACACAGAATAGCAATGATTTTATTATTCAGAGAGTAATGTTCACTTGCCTCTTCAAGGGGGAAACCTCCAATAGAGAAGAGCTCGATTACAAAATAAGACACGATGCTCCTCACAGGGAGTTTCTATCCTTTATATATGACTCCTACGTGCAATACCACGGGCCAATACTACGTATTACTAATACCATCTATCTAATACTACGACCCATTTGCAACTAACTGTGGTTCCGTTATTAACTGTGGATTAACCACTTACAATTATTAATATGGGTTTTATTGACTCTTGACTATGACGTGGTCCCATTACATAGATAAGGGGGTTAGGGTGGGACCCTAACATGCCCACCCCCTTAAGACTAGCCTTGTCCTCAAGGCTGAAGCTGCGGAAACTGCTGCAAAATAGTGGCTGGCTCCCAAGTTGCATCTTCTGGAGAGGTGTCTTTCCATTTGACTAGGACTTCCTTAATCATGCGGCCGTGCAGTTGCTTGACTCGTGTGTCGAGGACCTGTTCTGGTTGAAGCCAGATGGATCATTCTTCGTCCAATTCCAGTAGACTAGTCTGAATTCTGCAATTGTTCCCAATCACTTTCTTGAGGCATGAGACATGAAAAACTGGATGGATTTTTGCAGTAGGTGGCAAAGCCAACTTGTAGGCCACTTCTCCAATGCGTTGAAGTACTTAATATGGTCCGTATAATTTGGGAGAGAGTTTCTGACATCCCTTGTCTTTGAGTGATGTTTGCTTATATGGTTGGAGCCGTAAAAAGACCTGATCCCCTTCTTGAAATTGGCGCTCTGAGCGATGCTGGTCTACTTGTTGCTTCATGCGGTTCTAAGCTTGATGAAGATTCTCTCGAAGATGGGCGAGCATAGTTGCGTGGTGTTGTAGGAATTGATCCACTGCTTGGACTTTTGAGCAGCCCTTGAGATATGAAGTAGGTGAAGGCGGGAGTTGACCATATACTGCTTCATATGGAGTCATTTTGGTGGTGGCATGATAGTCGGTGTTATACCACCATTCTGCCAGAGGTAGCCACTGTACCCAAAGGTGTTGTTTTTCTGAAGTAAAACACCTAAGGTAGGTTTCTAGACATTTGTTGACTGCTTCAGTTTGACCATCTGTTTGCAGATGGTAGGAAGTACTGAGTTTAGTTGAGTGCCTTGTATTATGAAGAGTTCCTGCCAAAAATTGCTGGTGAAGATCAGTTCGCGGTCGGACACAATAGAAATGGGCATGCCATGCAATTTGAAGATCTGATCCATGAAAGTTTGAGCAACCAAGGTGGGTGTAAACAGGTGGGGGAGAGCGCAGAAATGAGCATACTTCGACAATCGGTCCACAACCACCATGATGACTGACTTATTCCCTGACTTTGGAAGACCTGTAATGAAATCCATAGAAACTTCTGCCCAAATTGATGCCGGAATGGGCAATGGTTGTAATGTGCCTGGTGTGTTGACTGTTTCCCCTTTGTGGCGTTGACAGACCTCGCATTCGGTTATGAAGGTAAGGATGTCCTTTTTCATGCCTATCCAGAAAAATGATCTTCTGGTGCGAGCATACATCTTCTGAAAGCCCGAATGTCCTGCAATGGGAGATGAGTGCATCTTTGCCAAAATGTGACTTTTGAAGGTGGATGTTGGTGATATTACAACTCTGTCCTTGTAGCAAAGAATATCATCCTGCCATGAGTAGCCCTTGGTGGAATTTGGATCTACCTGTAATTGAGAAATGAGTTGGGAGAGCTCGGGGTGTGAAAACCATTCTCTATGAGCTTCTTCAATCCATTCTGGAATGGGGAGGGAAATAGCTAGCAGGGTACTTTCCTCCTCAAAATGGCGAGATAATGCATCTGCTACACTATTGTCTTTCCCTTTCTTGTAAATGATCTCATAATCATATCCCAGCATTTTGGCTAGCCATTTATTTTGTTGTGGGGAGGATAGGCATTGCTCCAAAAAATATTTAAGACTGTGATGATCTGTGCGGATTTGGAACGTCGCCCCAATAAGTAAGGTCGCCAGGTGTCGACTGCATGTAAGATGGCCATCATTTCCTTCTCGTAGGTAGATTGGCCTAGATTCGTCCCACTGAGTTGCTGGATTGTGAAGGCCAACGGTCGCCCTTCCTGCATTAAAACCGCGCCAATACCTGTCCCTGAAGCATCACATTCAATGACAAAACATTTGGTGAAGTCATGTAGTGCTAAAACTAGAGTGGAACACATGGCATTTTTTAGAGCTATAAAGGCCTGTTGTGCTTCCTCATTCCAGACGAATGAATTTTTCTTTAGGAGTTGGGTGAGGGGCTTCGCTATGCGACCATAGTTGTGGAAAAAATTACGATAATAGCCTGTGAGACCCAAAAATCCTCGCAAGCTCTTCAAGGTCTTAGGGTGAGGCAATTCCTGCATTGCTTGGATCTTTTTGGGGTCCACCTTGACACCCTCACGCCCCATAATGTGGCCCAAATACTCTACCTCTGCCCTGCCAAATGAAAACTTGGACATCTTGACAAATAATTTATGCTTGCGGAGCAGTTGCAAGAGTAGATCTACATGCTGCAGATGTGCACCCAAAGTGCAACTATAGATGAGGATGTCATCGAAGAAGACAAGGACAAATTTCCTGAGATATGGCTTGAGAATGTGGTTCATATAAGGCTCTGAAAAGTAGAGGGGGCATTACAAAGGACCAAATGGCATGACCAGGAATTCATAGTGGCCTTCATGAGTTTTGAAAGCAGTCTTGGGGATGTCGACTTCCTTCATGCGAATCTGGTGGTAGCCTGAGCAAAGATCCAGCTTCGTGAAAAGTTAAGCCCCATTGAGTTCATCCAGCAAACCATCAATCACCGGGATGGGAAATTTATATTTGACTGTCAACTTATTGAGGGCCCTGAATTCAGGACACATCCGCGACTCCCCATCTTTTTTTAGCACCATGAACACTGGGGATGAGTAAGGACTGATGTTGGGACGAATGACCCATGCTTCCAAAAGTTCCTTGATGATTTTTTCTATTTCGTTCTTTTGGGTGAATGGATATCTGTATGGGTGCACATTTGGGGGTTGGGCCCCTGGAACCAAGGTGATGCTATGATCATGTTCCACTCACGAGGGTGGAAGCCCTTTAGGCTTGTCAAATACCGGCAGATAGTTATTTAAAATCTGTTGCATCTCAGGATGAAGTGGCAACTGCTTGGTTTCGACTCCCTGGATGGCATTAAATTGAGCTACCACTCCATGATTGCCCTTTTTTAACAATTTTTCCATCCTATGCGAGCTTATGATAGAGGGGGCTCCCGCCTGGAGTCCTCGGAGGGTATGTGTGTGGTCGTTCTGCTTAAAACTCATATACAACTCCTGGAAATCCATTGTGATTGGCCCAAGAGTGCGGAGCCAGTCAGGGCCGAGGACAATGTCACAACCCCCCATGTGTATGGCAAACATGTGGGTTTTCAACTGATAATCCCCCATTTGAAGTTTGAAATTTTCACAATAGCCTTCACATTTCATTGTGCCTCCATCTACAATTTGAACTTGGAAGTTAGAAACTGCTCGGACAAAGCAATGCACTGTTTCTGCGACTTTTTGATGGATGAAACAATCAAGACTACTACTAGGCGATGTTTAATAAACCCTATGATTTTGAGTGTTTGAGGGGAAGAAATCCCTGCCAAGGCATGCAACGAAATAACGGGTTCGTCAGAGACATTGTCCTGTTGGTTGTCGTCCTCTAACGGCTCATGTTCCTCAAGTGGAGGATCTTCCTCTGTTGAGTTGTAGTCAGTGGCATCAATTTGAAAGAATTTGGGCTCCTTACATTTATGACCTGGGGAGTATTTTTCATCACAGTAGTAACATAGTCCTTGCTTCCTTCTTTCAGCCATTTCCGCAGGGGACACCTCTTGGACCTTAAGTGTTTGAGTCGTGTTCTGCGCCTGTGGGGGACGCCCTTTAGCGGGGAAATTTGGGCGACTGTATTGGGCTGCTAATGCACGTTCTACCTTACGAGCAACCTGGAAAGCCTCCATCCACGTGGGAGGGTGGTGAAGTAGAACTTGAGCTTTGATGGCTTCTTTAAGACCGCTGATAAAAAATTCCGTGTAGAACTCATCTGTGAGACCCTTAGTGCGGAAAGCTAAGCTTTCAAAAGCATTAATATATTCCTCCACTGTACTAGTCTGTCGGAGCTTAGTGAGACGACCCAAATAAGAGTCTTCTTGTTCAAAGCGATCTCGAAGAGCTTTGGTAAATTGGGTCCAAGTCCTAAAATATCCATTGCAACGCTGATGCCATTCCCACCATTGCCACCGTTCATTATCGAAGTACATGCTCCCCAACATAAGCTTAGTCGCATCATCTAGGATATGATTCAATTTGAAATACTGGTCCATTTGTGCTAGCCATGCAGACGTGTGAGAACCGTCAAATTTATGCATATCCAACTTAGGAGGTCATTGACTGGGTGGTGGATGGGTGTGCCAGATGTGAGGAGAGTGGCTAGATTCACCGTAAATGCCTTCATGGCCATTATACCCCTCCTCGTGAGCTTGCTCCTTGCCATTTGACATAAGATCCTCCTTTACTTTTCCCTGCAATATCTGTAGCTGGATACTTACTCCTCTAAGCTCTGTGTTCATTCTATCCAGATCTAGTCTGCTAAGCTGAGTTTGGATGTCGTTCACAGTTTCTTCTAGTTTTTCCATCCTTTCATTGGCCATCGCTTGAGCTCTAGTTGCTACCATACTCCAACCTTATGAAAAATTGGGACCGCCAAAATTTTTTTTCCCAATTAATTGAATGGTACCACCATGCTCAGCTCATCGTCCTGATTTTAATGGGATATATCACCAATAAGCGTCCCAAAAGATCTCAGATTCATTTTTTTTTTTTTACACTCCTAGTGGAGTTTTACTCCTTGATCAATACTGCAGTCGCCAAATCCTCAAAATGTCAATGCGGCCAAAAGTCCTGCGACAATTATACCCTAGTATAGGAATTCTTCTGGTCTGGTGGATCTGAGAGATCTGAATGACGGATCGGCTAGCGCTGGACGGCTGAACTGACTGCTTTGGCATATCTGATGAATCTAATAGATCAGAACTGGCTGATTGGGACCAATGTTTGCTACTGCTGCACTCCTTTGCTCAAGCGGATCTGGAAGAGATGATGAGTAAAAAGGGAAACTAGGGTCTTGAGGAGTGTCAGGTGCTACAGATCGCAATATACATAAGGGTCTGGTAGTAGTACTTGGCCCAATGTTTCAGGGCTCTAACTAAGGAGGGTCGACAGTACCCTTAGCCGTACCACCCGACTACCCTATCGTACGGGCGAGTAATCTCTCCGAGTGCTGTTCTCGGTGTACTGTAGCCGCAAGACGGTCGCTGGTTGATCTATGGCGAGTTTTTCAGCTATGGGGCTTCCTATATACCCAGAGGGTACGTGGAAGACAGTCCGTGTGCGGTTCTGTCTAATGCGTTACTACTCGAAGGGGTACCCACAGGGGTTACAAGGGAGTCCAACAGACGTGACCACCTCTTGTATTTCCTGCGTGCATGCCTCCCCAAATCCGCAGATTTATGCGCTCAACGACAGATCCGTGGTTTAAAGACGTCGGAACACGTCTCGAGCCAAAAAAAACTTTTCTACTAAATGGAGATCCCACCGGCCCTGGAAAGAGCTCTGATACCACTTGTTATGCTCTTAACCTGCAA
>APFE031194026.1:109527-135212 GCA_000404065.3 Pinus taeda | reverse complement strand
TTGCTAAACGAAATGGAGATCCCATGGCCCTGGAAAGTGCTCTGATACCACTTGTTATGCTCTTAACCTGCAAATGATACCCAAATATAGAATATGCGAAGAAAGAGACCCAGAACACAGAATATGCGAAGAAAAGATACCCAAAACACAGAAAAGCAATGATTTTATTATTCAGAGAGTAATGTTCACTTGCCTCTTCGAGGGGGCAACCTCCAATAGAGCAGAGCTCGATTACAAAATAAGACACGATGCTCCTTGCAGAGAGTTTCTATCCTTTATATATGACTCCTACGTGCAATACCACGGGCCAATACCGGGTATTACTAATACCATCTATCTAATACTACAACCCATTTGCAACTAACTATGGTTCCGTTATTAATTGCGGATTAACCACTTACAATTATTAATATGGGCTTTATTGACTCTTGACTATGAAGTGGTCCCATTACATAGATAAGGGGGTTAGGGTGGGACCCTAACATTGGTTGCATCTACAAAAAGAATAGCTTGTAGAGGCCCATAAAAATTTCATCCACTTTGCTATGGGCCTTAAAATATCACCAAGGATGTGGATGACAATGATTTTGAGCTAAGTATCCCCCATTCCTTGGCTTTCACCCAATGTTCAATGTGGACTTCCTTTGGCCAAGCTTTTCACCCTTGTTGAACACATCATAAATTACAGAGAAATTGACAACAATAGAGATCAAAACAATTTTCATTGAATAGTTCACAATTGATCATATTGTGGACATGCATATTAAGATAAATCACCAATAGAGGGTGTAGATGTATCAGGTTGTTAAAGCAGGCTAGCTCCTACTCTAGGGCAAGTGGCTCATCAAGGGCCAAGTTTAATAGAAGTTTCCCCATCTCATAGAGGCACTCAATGAAATAGAGACACTTTTTTCCTAAGGGGAAGGACTAATCCAATTGGATATCGGTGGCCACCAACCTATTCCACTGTTTCATAACATAATTCTCCTACTATGAAAGTTTTTATTCTTGGTAGTTTTTAAGTCTTAAACTTTTGGAGCCATTTTGAGGTCCTAAATGGCATTTTTTGGAGAAATAGGAAAATAATATTTTTATAACTACCATTTATAGTTAGAAATTGTACTCCTTTGAAAAAACTTTCGAATGGGATATCATATGTTTCAAATAGAGATCATATGCCAAAGTTATGACCCTAGGAAGTGTACATTCCAACTTACCCCATCGAGGCCCATAAGCCTTTGGTGCTTCATCTCCTAGGGTTAGGTTTTTGGATTTTTAGGGTTTATCATTGATTCTCCATAATTAAAAGGCCTCAGAGCCTTATTGTAATATAACTCAGGGAGGCACATAGCCATCACATCTCTTCTTGGAGATAAGCTATAACCGCTCGAGCTAGTTTGCCTTCATTTTTCTTGTATATAGATTCTATAAAATCCATTTATTAATTGAAGTTGAGTTTCACTATATATTTGTATTTTTGTTTTAAATATTTATTTCATTTTATTGCTTTCATAAATTTAGATTAAGCATAACATAGATATCCTTCTAAACATTTATTCTAATACTATATGTACATAGAAGATGGAGGAAAATCTAATTTGTAAGCTATACGTCTAATCCTCCACAACACTATATAAGGGCCATAATGCCTTGGTGCTAATTTATTGTCCTTATTTTGTTACTTGAGGGACATTTTTTTATATGGTTCTAGTCTAAAATATATGCAATCCCCACTTCAAATTCATTTTCAGTACGATGTTGATCTGATTGTCATTTCATCCTATTTTGTGACATAACCAAGCTGTCCTTCAATAGCTTGATAGCCTCTTATTGGTACCATATGTTTTCCTCTATTTCTTGAGCCTTTATATTCCCTTTTAATGGTTACGCAACGAATGGAGGATGATAACGATAAAGTGCCATAAATGGTGACATTTTTGATGAGGTATGGAAGCATGTGTTGTACCACCATTATGCAAAGGGAAACCATTTGAACCATTATGTCTATTTATTAGATGCAAAGTGAATTTATATATCCTTCTCTACATTTTTTCACAATCTTAGTTTTCCCATTAGTGTAGTAGCCCTTTTTACTACCCCCATGTAAATATCACCACATATATTTGATTATGTAAATAAATGTGAAAATACAAATTTGTTTTCATCTTTTATAGGTTTTCATGAACAATGGTTACAAAAAGAATCAAGGATTGAAATCCTTTCAAAACATGACCAAAGGACATATAGCTAAGATTGATCCCAAAAATCCTATAACCGGTGTTCATTTTCCTTTTATTCAAGGAACCACTGACAAGTTGGGTCACATCCTTAAGAACAGAAATATCTCTGTGACCTCTTAGCCACTTAACACTATGAGGTATTCCATTAGGTCTCTCAAAGACTGGACTAGCCACTCTAACACCATAGGGGTTTGCATGATCTTGTATTCACGTGGGAAACCTTATATAGGTAATACATGTCATTCTATCAAGCATAGAATTCAGGAGCGTGTCACAGACATCAAGCATAACCACTCTCACTCTTTGGCTCTTACTGAGCATTCTACAAAACTAAGCATCACATTTGTATTGAGGATGCTTCTGACCTTGCTAAGGTTCCTCATTATCATAAAAAGAAGTTTAGGGAAGCCATCAGATAGAGAAGTGAGCCATCAACAATCTTAATAGGGATGATGGTTGGAGAATCAGTAGAAATTAAATCAGCACTCTCTCCTCGGAGTATTATTCTTCCTCTGATAATTTCCTCCCTTTGCCTCCTTTGTCCTCGGGTTTTGTTTTTGTTTTCCTTCAGATTTGATTTTTTTTTTTTTTCTCCTGGCTAAATTTTTATTAATTTATTAATAATATTATTTTATTTATAACAATATTTTTATTAATATTGCTATCCTTATTTTTTATTTTTGTATTTCAATGGATTAATTTTATCTTTTATAATATTAGTTTTATTTATGATTTACCTTACAGTTAGTTTTTATGCATTATTTACCAATTATTTAGTGTTTCATTTACCTCTCTTTTTAACTTTATTTTTATATGAAGTATTAAATATTTATAATTATTATTTTATTTATTATTCCTAATTTCATTACCCCTTAATTATCCTTAATACTATTAAATATATTATTTAATTATATTATATATATATATATATATATATATTATATATATTTATAATTATATATATACTATATATATTATATATTATTTATTAAATTATAATATTAATATTTATATGTCCCCTCGTTAACTTTAATACTATTAATATATATAATAGTTTTCCCTTATAATTTATTAATATTATTAGTTATTACATTATATTATTATTTTATTAATTATTATAACATTAATCTCATTAATATAATCATTTATATTATTAATTATTATAAATTATTTTTTATAATATTTATAATTATGGTTTCATTATAATTTATTTAATCATAATTTCTGTTGATAAAACTACGCGCAGGGTAATTAGATGATTTCTCTTATTTTGAAAACTACTTGTGATGTATTTTACTTAAATTGATTAGATTCTTCTTTCTTTTGATTATTATTGTGTTTGCTATCATCAAATAGCTACCAAACAATGAATATCAATGAGACAAGTGGATACAAAATATAGGCTACAAGATAGGACCAAAACCTCTCCTCTTGAGAGGAAAACCCACAAGAGTTATTGTCCTCTTATAGAATTTTCATATGACGAATTCCAAGACCGAAGACCCTTATCAAAGGCCCCTCCAAGACCATCCCAACTTTTCTTCTGGATGAGTAACCTTTACGTAGCAGCTTCCAACAACTTTGACCTCCCCAACAACTTCTTTTGTAACTTTGACTTCCCCAACAACTTCTTCAATTTCGATCTAGTAGCTTCTTGACTGCAATTTTTGGCTACTGCAGAAACCCTAGCTCTTGCACATGTGGAAAATATGGTGATTTATTCCTTCTTGAAAAGTAGATCTTTTGGTGCCCTAACTCGACTCCTTTTTGTAGTTGGGTCTTATTGTAGTGATGTAGTCATAATCTTTGCACATGTGAGGTGATGATAACCCAAAAGCAACTTTCAAAGACTTTGTTCCTTTCCTTATTAGAGTCGTGCATCTCTTCGCTCGTTTAGGTCTCCTCCTTCTTGCTTAATCAAACTTCTTGTTTCTTGATTGATTAATACTTAAAAGAGGCTGTTGTCTATTATATATAGGCTTCTTAGGAGGTTGAATTTTTTTCCATGAGGCTGACTTGATCCTTTCTATAAGACGATTTGTTTGACAAGGTCTTGGAGGGTCTTTATTACACCTTTTACTTTACACAAAATTTTTGTACAAGATACAACATGTCCAAATGGATCTTACATGTATGACACTGACTCTTTTGACTTCATAATTCTATGAAAAACCTACAAGCACTCAATCAGTGCTTGATTTATAAATAAATTTATCTTGAGCATGAAACCCATGCATCAAGAATGAAAATAATAATTTTTTTCTCTTTAATGTCAAATATATAAAATCATGATTACAATAGACATTATGAAGACAAAACCTAGCTACACATTTCAACACTCCCTTTTAACTAGGGAGGTATTCATAATTCATACAAGGTACTTTGACATTCTCATACTAAAGAATTCTCATAAGAAGAGTCAGATTCATAAGCCATATCATAAGCCATCTTCTCAACCTATATTAGTGCATCTCATCATATCAACCAACATTGTCACATAATAAGGCCTTCATTAACAACTCTATCTCTCCACAAGATCAAAGCATAATGTTGGTGAGACAATGACTAATAGACACCATCATCATTATCTCTTATGAAATATGCCCAAGGTATGTCCTTTTAGGACCATTCATGTCTTGGAATAACACATCCTCAAGGAATTTCCTCTTCAATTACTCTTTCCTATTGGATGCCTATCACATCCTAAAAGAGTATCAGAACTAGTCTCAAATTCTTACCCAATCCTCCATTATTGCTTCATAACATGAAGACATAAATTATGTGTTTATCTCTCCCTTTCAACTAGGGAGGATATACTAATTCCCATAAAAGGAATATACCTAAGCTCCCTCTTAATTAGGGACTTGTTTCCAACATCAATTATCTACTTTTTTGGTAGAGTTCATCATACTATCAACAAATAGTAGGGCTCCTTATTTTGGTATCATGTCATGAACTTCAACTTCTTCCTCATGGAACCCTCATCTTCTAGATCTTCTTCATAGGGCATCAACCATCTTCTCCATCACTTCGCTTTAATGAGCCACAAGGATGAACCAATAGTCATGTCATCCTTATCCTCATTGGAAAGTTATCTTCTAGTCATCATATGGCTTTGCTTTATACAAATACCTTTTCCAAGTCATGTTTTATTAAGGATATTCCTTGCAATCTCATGAGTACTAGTTGTAGGTGAATTTATACAACCCTCTTTCGGTAGCCCTATAACAACCAAACCAGATGATTTCTCAAAAAATAAAATAAATAGTAAATCAAAGTTACCCTTTTATGATGGCATTTCGTCATGACATCAACATCCAACACATGTATGAATCCATCTCCAAAACATACATTACCAAGGTTATCTTTTTCTAGCACACGTATCAAGGTCTTCATACCTTCTTCATGGATATGTCATAGCTAATCCTTCTAGTCAATATCAAATGTTGATTCCTTATCTTATCTTATAGATGCATCTTACCAAAAAATCTTATTTTATTTTCTTCACACATTTCTTTCATTAGGATCTTATTTACATGTTTCTTTCAACATAAGAACTATAATTATCAACCACCTCATATTCTCCATGAGGTCATATTATATGGGTTCCATCTTGTCAATATGTATAAGAGTTCAAGGCATATTGTCTACATGCATGCATATTTCTAATGGAAGAGTTTATTCTTCTCTCATCATGCTCATGGGATATAGTATCAAACCATTCTATCTACTATCATATGATGACACAACTTTATCTATTTATTACCAAATGTGTATGCATACCTATTCCTCCATGTGGTCATCTATACTTTGTTCTAGCAGTTTCCTTTCCATGCTTGAAGATAAAATTACTTCAACCAACTTTACATTCTATAAATATTTGTCATCATAGCTTACCAATGGATCCCACACAAGGTGGAATGTGGACTTTGTGCAAGGCACTTCTTCATAGTAGGGGTTAACCTTATGATAAAGTTTTTAGTGGAGGATCTTAATGAGCCTCATTTTGAAAAATATCCTTTCTTATAATGATGATATAAATATATTTTATTTTTATATATGACTTTGTCCAAACACATATATTTATACTATGGTTATCCTTCTATGTTTTCAATGAAGAGGGCATGAGTTACTTCCTTTCTATTATGATGTTTGCTTTAACCACATAGACTTCTACTTTGTCTATGTCATGCTTCTATGATGATGCCATATTTCTTTCTGCTACAATGCATCCTATCATACTTGTGATGTTTCCTTCTTGATTTTCTAACTTCTATGCACTTGAACAATAGGCTAGGTGAGTGAGAGACCTTATAATAGTGGAGATCTACCACTTTTTCTTTCTTTGACTTCTTATTTTCAAGTTCTTCTACTTCTTCGGTGATATGGGCTTCATTTCTTTCTTTTATATTCTTATTGTCCTTCTTGAGTTTAGGTGAATTCCTATTAAAGTTCTGTTTGACATGTAGATCTTCTTCCTTTTCTGAGAATCAAACTTTCTAAGATTTCCTTTCCTCCTAGCAATGGAAGCATATTCTTGAACTTGTTCATTTAATTCAATATCGCTCTTTTCCTTTAACCTAGTTTCATTAATTTTTCATAATGACAAAAATTCACTGAATTTAGTGGCTTCCTTCTTTCCATAGATACTTGATACAATGTTGCCCCATTCATTAAGTAGTGCATTGAGCACAATGATGGTCATTTTTTTATTAGGCATTATTTCCCCTAACACTTGTAGTTGATCTCTTATTTGAGATACCCTCATAAGGTATGAGGTTGCCCCTTATTCCTTTAATACCTTCATCTTGTATATTTGAATTCTCAATGATATAACTTCTCCTGCAGTGCTTATAGAAAACAGTTCTATGAACTTTTCATAGATTTCTTTTGATGTTTCCATTTTTGTCACATAAAGGATGAGGGAATCATTTATTGATTCTATGAGCATTCTTTGAGCCATTACTTTCCCTTTCATGTACTTTGATAGTACTTGATATTGATCTTGAGAAGGCTTGGATATTGACCCCTTAACATATACAATAACTTCATTCTCTATGAGGACCAAATCTTTCCTCTTCTTCCATGCAAGGTAATTTTATGACCCAAGAAGTTTGTTTCTTTCCTTGCAGGATGAGATCATTTAATAATAGATTTGGAAATAGATAAAGATACTTACTTTTCAAGTGAATAGGATTTTATCTTCAACTTGATGCCTTCTTGTTGATGTTGAATTTTGAAGATTCCTTCTTGATGATGATTTCTTCCTTGATGATGTCTTCCTTCAAGTATGCTTGAAATGTGATCGTTTCTTTAAGGATGGGTGATCACCTTAATCTGATGATGATGACAAAAATTCTTCTTGCTTCTTTTGGATGTATACGTGTAGAATGTGTGAGCATCCCAGAGTGATTCAAGTATAGAGGTTCTTTTGAGTGGAGGTGAGTCCTTTAGGTCTTCATTTTCTACAAAGTGTTGATCCTTCTAGATGATATGATCCTTGTGATGAAATGGATTGTCCTTCTTGATGCTTCTTAGTTTCTTCCTTCAATATTATGTATGAATTAGTCCTTCTTGATGATCTCCTTGTTCTCAGTCGTTATCTATCCTTATTTGAGTGATATTCAATATGTCTCTTCTTGTTTGTCACCTTACCTATGATACCATGTTGACAAATCTAGGGGAAAATTAATTATATAAATTCTCTTATTTTGATAACTTCTTGAGATGTATTTTACTTAAATTTATTAGCTTCATATTTCTCTTTATTATTTTATGCATCTGCTATCATCAAACAACTACCAAATAATGAAGATCAATGAGAGAAGGGGACACAAAATATAGGCTACAAGCTAGGGCCAAAACCTCTCCTCTTGAGAGGAAAACCCACAATAATTCTTCTCTTCTTATAGAATATTCAAATGAAAAATTCCAAGACCTAAGACCCTTATCAAAGACCCATCCAAGACCAGGTAAACTTTCCTTCTTGATGAGCGACCTTGACCTAGTGGCTTCCAACAACTGCAACCTCCCCAACAACTTTTTCTACAACTTCGACTTCCCAGCAACTTCTCCAATTTTCATCTAGCAACTTCTTGACTACAATTTTTGGATACTATAGAAACCTTAGCTCTTGCATGTGCGGAAAATATGGTGATTTCTTCCTTCCTCCGCCTTCACTTGAATTGGTTCTTCCTTCTTTGGAAATTTTCTTTCAAAGTAGACTTTGTGGTGCCCTACCTCAATTCATTTTTGCAATTCAGTCTTGTTGTAGTGATGTAGCCCTAATCTTTGCACGTGTGAGGAGATGATAGCCAACAAACAACTTTCAAATATTTCGTTCTGTTCCTTCTTCTAGTCCACCTTCTCTTCGCTCTTTTAGGTCTCCTCTTTCTTTCTTAATCAAAATTCTTGTTTCTTGATTGATCAATGCTTAAATGTGGTCGATGTATCTTATAGATAGGCTTCTTAGTAGGTCAAATTATTTTCCATGAGGTCAATTTGATCCTTCTTGCAGGTCGACTTGTTGGACAAGATCTTAGAGGATCTTTATGGCAATTTTGACTTTAAACAAAACTTATTTACAAGATACAACATGCCCAAAGGGGTCTTACATGTATGAAACTGACTCTTTTGACTTCATAACTCTATGAAAAACCTAGAAGCAGTCAATGGGTGCTTGATCTATAAATAAATTTATCCCGAACATGAAACCCATGCATCAAGAATGACAATAATAAATTTCTTTTCTCTTTAATATAAAATATATAAAATTATGATTACAATAGACATTATGAAGACAAAACTTAGTTACACATTTCAACAATTTTATTACCCCTTAATTATCCTTAATAACACTATATATTTTTTTCTAATTTTAACTATTAATATATCCTTAATAGGCGTTAATATTACATTTATTTTCCCTTATTATAATAATTATATTATATAATATTATTTTTATTACAAATTATTATTATTAAAAATATTAAGCCCCTTAATATAATTATTTATATTTATTTATTGTTATTAATTGAACTTTAATTATTTTATTTTTATAACGGTTAATTTTGTTGACTTTTGACTTTGACCTAATCTTTTAGCTCTCTTACCTCTTCCCCTTTTTATAGCCCTATTGGATCAAATTCAGATTCTCTTCATCTCATCATCCTGATGATAAACTACATTGGTTGGTTTGAAACATGTCAAAAATTAATACATTTATGTGATGGATCTAGAAGACATTTATCTAAATAATTCTACTCACAAAAACTTTCATTCAGATAATGCAAATATGGTTGAGCTGGAGGAGTGGTAATGGATTCATATATTTGAGGAGGAGTTTCTTATGTTTTGTTTAAGCCCAAAACCCAAGCCATTTCACTTATTTTTCCCCAGCTATCTCCCTTACGAATTAATGGTTTTCTCAAGAGGCATTGAAGTTGTGTATGGGAATTATGAGGTGAATCACAAAGCCATGCAACTTAGCTGCTCATGGGAAATGATGGGAAAATGAACACATAACATAAGGACGTAGAAAAAAAACAAAAACACATTTGAGAAACAAGGGGGATAAAACACAACAAAAGGAGTGACCATTGGAGAAGAATTGCATCTGCTTTGTATCAGGACAAAGTTCCCCTATGACTTCAGTTTGGCCAATGGTTGTGCATCTATGATTTTTTGGCAAATGAAGGAAATTATCCACTTAGTGTTTATTGTTTATGCTGATAAACCTCTAAGTTCTTTCCTTGAAGGCTAATAAACCACTTAGATCTTGTTGAATGGACTAATAAACCACTGGGGTGCTTGTTGGAAGGTTGATAAAGTATTGGGAAAGCTGAGAAACTCAGGTGTTTGAAGTAATGAGCTAATAAACCCAAATTAATTTCCTTGGAGGTTGATAAACAACTTAAGTGCTTACCATGTATGCTGATAAACCACTTGGATAGTGGGCTCTGGACTCTTGTAGCGCTTGCCTTGAAAATCTAGCTAATAAACCACCCTTAGAGTGAGATCATCCTCCTGGACTTAGTAGAGCTTAAATGAGATTTACATGAATCCATGTGATTGATTTTATAGATACAAAGTGTCATTGTGGTGCTTGCTATATCAGGAGTTGATAAACTACCTGATAGTGCACTCACTCTCTTGCCTAGTTGACTTGATATCGATGTGAAATTACCTTTAGCAATTAATTCCTCGGACTCTAAATTCAACTTGGGGGTGGTAAACTATAAGAAATATACGGTGTAGCCATATTAAGGTTGGGTTAAGAGTTTAAGTCCCTCCCTTAGTTTCCTACCATTCAAGTTGAGTATATAAGTATAGTTACTTATGTCCATTGTCCTATGGATCGAGTAACAATGTGTAGTATATGACATGAAAATGTATGGATCAACACTACCTATGGAGGAATGCTGAGATTTCTATATGTATATGATGAATGTTTATTTATATTCTCTCATGGTTTTGTTGAAATTATGTCTCTCTGTGTTTTTTTTTTTTATTCTCATAATCTATGGAGCCATTTACAAGAATATGCATGGTTTTCGATGATGTGCCTCAACCAACTTGTTATAGTATGCCATTTCAATTATCTGATGCATTATGAATATCATGGCTCACTTCCTTGTTGAAGGTTATAGACTGTCTCTCATAATGAGGAAGTAATCAGGTGTTATGTGATGCTTGAAATATTCAGTCAGATCTACAAGATACTTTTTTTAACTTGATTAAAGAGATCTATGTGATGATATGATGTATGAAGCTTTTTGGGAGATTTGGCTTCTTGAGGTTGCCACCAATGCTCCTAAATCTCTCATAGCATCCCAATTTGATTTGTTAGCAGTCAAGAATGTGGATCAATTCACATTCATGTTTGAAGTAGTGAGGTTAATGCCTTTATTAAATCCTTACAGTAGCTGTAACTATAATGCACATCCCTCAAACTTATATAGCCTGGAACCTAGTCTAAAATATTAATTCTGCAACCAAGGATGGTGACTAAGTGCACAAAACCTTAGATCTCCATTATTGGGAATTTCTTCATAGTGTAACTTGCCATCTCCATAATTTTCCCAAAGCATCATGGAGCAGTATAACAAATGATGAGAGGTTCACGTATACTAAGGGTTATTAACTAATGGAACTTCCTGCTACTCATCAATGATTGTACAATTTCACACTCCCCTAGTAGGGTGGTGGTAATAAATGAAAATAAAGGAAATGGGAATGTCTTTGTCCACTAGAATCCTTATATAATGATACTGCCCCATGCTCTCCTATTGTCACTCAGTATTAAATATTTTCTAGTAAGAAGATGAGGGTGGCACAAATCCAGTGTGTCATGGATCCATATACCCATCGTAAATATTATGTGGTCCCAAAATGTGGATAATGGGGAAATCCCTGCTAAACACAAGGAGGAGGCTTGAATGGTCTATGCTTAGTTTGACATGGTAGTGGCCACATTGAGCCTGGTCACTACTTCTTTTCCTTTGTCTAAATCTTAAGTGCCAGAGTGGTGGTAAACTTTGGTAGTGTGACTTGGATGTGGGGTGGGTCCTCCTCTTAGTGGTTGATTTACTATGGTGGAGCTACATGAGTGGAACATAAAGTACAAATGGCTATCATGTGGGATATACATGCTTTCCACATGGAAGCATGTAAATGGTAAAAATTCAATAGGCCATAAATTTCAATCCAAAGGTCGGATTGATGTAAAATTTTGGATTTAAGAGATCTGTGGTTTGCATCTTTTGAATTTGTGACCGGAGAATCCACAGTATTAACATTTTTACAACGCTTCAAATCCCAAATGGGATCCATCATCAGGATTTTAGAATGATGTAAAATTTATACCACCAAAAATCTCGTGAAGAGTTATATGCAATGGAGGTATCAAAATTTAGTTCTACCAACTTTGGAGTAGAAGTATTTTTGTAACCCATCTTCATAATAGACTTTGGAGTTTAAGTTAAATCTCTAAGTAACACCTCCAACAACCACAATAGTACAAGGGGGTGGAAGGGAGAATTATAATGGGGTATTAAAGTGCCCAACTTTAGTACTTGGATTAAGTGGTCCTAGAAGGATAATGTTAGAATCTCTATAAAGAATTATAGAGGAGGGTATTTAAACTAATAATTGATTGTGTACACATATGTGTGTTTATTTTAGTGTGTTGACTGTTGTGAATGCTAGTATGATAAATGGATTATATGCTAATTTTGTTTCTAACTAGTATACTAAGTTGATACTAGATGTCTTAGTTAGCTCAACATAAACATATGCAAACATTCCAAGGTGATGGATAAATAGTTCTATTGTGTTTGATTTAACTAATAGGAATCTGTATATGATAACACATAAGAATATACCAAGGAACAATAGGGGAATCAAGAAATGAGCAGTAGGATATTGTAATATAGCACATATAAATCCCATCATTGTCAAGAAAAAGACTCAATTAGAAAAAGGTGATATGAAGATTCCCCTGAACGGATAAATACCCTTAGAAGTTTAAGGATAGAGTTGAGAATTTGTCAAACTAACAATGGAAAGATTGGTAGAGCTTAACAGAAGCAGATAGAAGTAAATGCAGTAATATTATAGAGCATATCATATTTACCAAGATAGAAGTATCATGAGCTAGGTTCTAGCTACCTAGGAAAACATAAATTCAAGCGAATTCGATCTCGCCTTTGGAAGCATGATTTGGAAGATAATAGTGCAAAAGGTATAATCTAAGAAAATACATAGGCAATTAAGTGAAGATGCAGTGAGAGGAGGAAATATACTTAATACTATAGAGAGAAGAATAAGAAGTCATGAGTAATTATCTAGTGTTGCAACTAAGAGACATCATCAGTAGAGGAGCAATGAGAAAAAATAATGTTAGAGAAATTTAAGAAGGAAAAACCTCCTACATTTGACGGAGAGTTCAAGAGGGTTGAAGAGGCATAAGGATGGTTATTGGGAATGAACATGTACTTCATATTACATCACTACTATAAGAATATGAAGGCAAGGGTAGCCATTTTTAGCTTGAAGGGAAAAGTTAATATCTGGTGGGAAGATATGAGGAATGTCAAGGAAAATATAGAGCAACAGTTATCCTAGATAATATTTGAGAAGTATTTCCAAGAGAAGTAAATTTATGAAGGGTTCTATGACAAAAAGGTTAAATATTTTCATCAGCACCTATTTTAGTGGCTACAACCACCCTTCAAAATTTTTCCTTAGCTTCATTTTGGAGCCTCCCTACCAACCTTTCACCGTAGCATGTCTTGCTTCGTCAAGTACACAAGCTTCAGTGATTTTATTGAAGAAAGACAACATGTCCATCAGAACTTGTTGCACTCCCCTCACAGGTTGTTCTCCCAAAGTTGGTCCAGCTGCAGGCTAAGTAGCTCCCTAAAAAAATTACGCAATTCTGGACGGAAACAAACCTTCCCTCTATAATTTGCTAATACTATCTAGCAGCCTACTGGGCTCCAGAATTGTGCAATTCTTCCAGTCATGCTTCATCTAGAAAAGTGAGCAATTCTTCCCAGCAGGGCTGCTCAGCCCAGGAATTGTGCAATCTTGGGCAGTAGTTAGCTGCTCTGCCCAAAAATTACAAAAAATCTCCTAGGTAGCCAGCCCAACTACCTCCCAGAAATGAGCATTTTTTCCTCCCAACTGAGTATATTGTTGCATGTGCAGTTGAGTTGACCGACTCCCTCTGGGAATGAGCAAAAATGACATGCATGCATGGGCTGCTTCTCCCAAGGCAGCATAAAAAGGCATCCCTTGTTTCAGGGATATATTTTTAGCATTTGGAGGTTACATGCAAGGATCATTTTAGGAACCTCCCACTAAGTGTCGCCTTCCCTAGATTTGTGGCATGCGTGTTGCAACCTCGATTTTATCGAAACTCATCAACTGGATGTTGTAGAGATCATTCTCAACATCAATATTACAACTCTAACATCCCACATTGCATTTAGGAGTCGTCGACACATTCAGCTTAGCTATTTTGGGGTGAGACCACTTTTCATGTCTTGTGTTACATTTCTGGCACTTTTTGTGTTTCTCTTCATATGAATGCTATCTTCTTGATTTCAGTGAGCTATTGTTGTTGTTCTGATACATACTAGCTTATACTAGCACTGTTTCATTTTTTGTTAACATCTCACTGTTGATGGATGCATGAAACTGTTTTTCACGAATGATCGCTGATTCTGCAAGTCACCTCACCCACATGCATGTTGTTCCATTTTTTGAATCTTTCATTCACTGTTTGCATGCATGATTATTCACTTATGCTTACACTCGGTATCACCATGCATTCACATTCAAATTCGCTTTCAGTTGCCTGTTGGCGAGTCCAGGAAGCCTCAGCCTAGACTCGGCCTCACCAAGACAACATTGTTCAATTCTTAGAGGGAAGGCTTTGTCTTCCTGTCAGGAAATGTACTTTTTCCCTAGTGTCTATCTTGGAGTCTTGCATTGTGCACTTTTGAGGGGCAATGACTGCTGGCCCAGAAAATTGCACAATGCAGTCACTGAGCATGTAACCATTGCCAACTGAGATTGCGCATTGCAGAATTCTAACAGTCAGCAGCCAGCTTGGACTATGCATTTCATAGTTCCAGCAGTTAGTCAGCCTCCTAGTAGCCCAGATTGTGCCTTACACACTTTTGGTAGTCAGTCTCCCAACCTCCCGGCGGAAATTGCAGAACCTTCATGATCAGTTACACAGGTATGTTGCAAATTAGTTCTCAAGTTTGTTTTGGTTTTTGACTGATAGATTGCTTGTCACGAGTGTTTCCATGTCTCCAAGTATTATAGGTGTTCATCTCCCTCTTAGAAGTGTAGGTACAATGGTTTCCAAGAGATAAGATTCGAAGACACCATTTAGAGCACACTTGGGGATGCAGTCGATCAAGTGTCTATGAAATTGCCTACCCACAAATAAATCAAGTTGTTCGTAGACAAGGACATCATGATATGATGAAAGCAGCATCACAGCAAGCAGCACCATGAACAACAACTGAATGCAACATACCGGATGCAATGAATGCAAGAGGAGGGTTACTGACAACACAAAGGAGGAACAAAGTTGCAAGCTCAAGCATATCCACTTATGATGAAAGCAACTTTGGAGACTTAGGCTATGAGGTGATGACACAACATGATGATTGTGTGAAGGCAGAGAACATAACATAGAAGGAGTTTAATGTGTTGAAGCAGCAACCCAAGGAAGAATAGGAGCCACATAGATGAGAGAATGAGCTGCAATAGGAGCAGGTAAAATAGGGGGTGCAACATGCACTCACAGATGAAACTGCGCCCGTACAAGTTATAGATCAATCCCAATAGCTGGCACAGAGCAGACAAGGTGAGAAGTGTTGTTGATCACATGCAAGAGACTATAGCAACATGCATGTCATTGTGCGCATGCATGTGATCCCACCTATTCAACACACTCACCAAGGAAAAGACAAGAAGCAAGTCTGACTAGAGCTGAACATACAGTTGATAGTTGATGCGCATGACCACCAGCACACACTGGAAGATCAGCACGAACACTATGCATCAGTGTGTTTCTAGTTTGGTTGCACCCAAGAACAACATGCACATGTTAGGAGACGAGTTGGATGAAGGAGCCATACCAATGCACACAGATTCAATAGAGGCAAGAGTTTGCTTCAGCAAGATGTCAACATGGAGCGCATGCACACCATCATGGATGACCAAGCTTGGCATCATCTTACCACCTTCACCATCACAAGCATCTCAAAGAGTTGGTCTCATGACAATCGACTGAGTGTCAGTGATGTCTTGCATGGCTTGCTCAAGCCATTTTGTCTCACATGAGCACATGTGCATTGTAATGTAACATCTTGTCAAGTGGAAGTTCAAGTGTCGATAGTTGCATGTAAGAGTCATAGAGTAGATGAAGAGTCGTGAGGGTAGATGAATTGTCACAAAGGGGAATGTAAAGGGTCACCCCACCCTTTGTTATAAATAGAACCTCATAACTCATTGTAAAGGCTTTTGGTCAGCCAAGCTTCTGATAAGACTATCTTTGGGAGAGCTTGGTTAGTATTATAACAAGCCTTGGCTTCTCCACTGCACAAAGCTAGTATAGCTCTTTGGAGGAGCAGGCGGTTGTGGCTATAATGTTCCGCTGTCAAAACTAGTGGTTTCAGATGGATGTATTGTATGAATGGAAATTACACTTCTTAATATAACAAGAGCCAACATGTTTCATGCATATGTTGTATTGTATTATATGCTATCTGGTTTAATCTAAATGATATATGTATCTATTTGCTTATGAATGCATGCATATCTATATGTGTATGTATGTATGAATCTTTCTGAAATGTGCCACTGGTTTAACCATCACTTTGGATTGCTAGCTAACTTGCCTTCCATGTTGTGATGCATCTTCGCTCGTGTGTTCCCTTCTTAACTCTATGCTATCACATGTTTCCAAGGGGTGCACACATCTCAACCCCCATGTGTTTGAACCTCTCATGCACCTTCCTTGGTTTGCTACAACTGTCACACACTTGCTAGCAACAGAGACATCTTACTTGGCTCTGTGCGAAATCATGGTCAAGGCATTACCTTATGACCCACTGCTGTGACTCATACACTAAACGATCTGAGGTCTAATTGGGACTAGTTACCAGGGAGATCCCCTTGCATGTTGGTAGGTCCAACACAACCAACATTTTGGCCCTAGAAGGAGGGCCAAATGACAAGCTAAGCCCTCATCATCTATTTTGAATCGTTGCCCATCTATCATGGAGTTTGTTATAGTTTTCCCTTTGGAATGTCTGTCCAATGGACATATCTTTTATGTCGAGAGGGAGTTTTGGGATCACTTGTCACAACTCATGTATGATGGTGAAGGTGAAGTGGCCTAGCTTGAGAACTTAGATGACTTCCATGTGCTCATGCAAGGCATGGAATATTTTAATGAAATGCAGGTCTATTTGATTCTCTCACACACATTTCACGATCACCCATCACAATGGTGTGGCACACTTCCTCATAACTCCGTGCACTCATTTAATCACTTCAATGATCTAATTGAATCTATTTTCCACCATTTTGATCTTGAAGTGTTTGATAAAAAAATGTTAAAACAACAAAAGATCCCACATGAATCACCTATGGAGTTTTCGGAGCGCTTTTGTCTATTCATGTTTGAATCCCCAAAAAGTCATATTAAATTTCAGTCACTCATGGATAGATTCAAGTACTTCTTTGTCCAATCTATCAATCCCAAGAAGAAGTTCAAGCTCAAACCCCACTTAACATACTTCGATGATGGAGCTATGCAATCATAGATGTACATGGTTACTATCACACTTGACTATCTACCATCCCCTCATTAAATAGCTCCACCATCATAGAGTAATGTGGGAGAGCATGCACACACATCTATTCAAACATCACATCCTCCTGATATCGATCCTTCCGATTTTTTGTGCAGAGTTGGTTGTGAGTCCCATACCTCATCACATGTATTTTGTACCTCAAATTTCATCTTTAAACTGGGATAATCATCTGGATGACACTGTCTTGTGTTCGTTCGTTCTGGACTCTACACCTATTTTGAACGAGGATCGATCTATTGACAGAGTTGGTGTTGCATAAAGAACATGTGATGAAATTCATGAAGAGCATGACTGGGAGCTTGAACATCCACCGACAGTAGAGGACCATACCTATCTATCCATACCTCCTCTCTTGTTTCTGACCTCCTTGGTGATCCTACCATCCCTGGTTTTTCATGTGTATCTCCATCCATGAAAGCACCCATTGTTGATCATTTGCAAGACACATCGGATGTCAGCCCATCATCCAACAATGAAGAGGACCAATCATTCATTGAAAATCCACTTGTTCTTTGATCTTCTCTTTTCAGAAGCACAGAGGGTGAACATCCTTCCTTCTCATCTACCCCTCTGTGTGATTCATCAAACCATGAGGATTTTGACCAACATCCTGAGTTTTCTAATCTTGGTTGTCGTGATCTCTTCACCTCATCATTTGATCACGATGTTGATTCACTCATTATTAATCCATCTAAGCCACTAGTCTATGAGGATCCATCTGTCAACAAAGTCGAAACGCCACAGAATATTAAGGCACTTTAGCCTGAGCTTATAGTTATGTCAGGCCCTCGCTGTCCTAAGGTTGGTTTCACTTCTGATTAGGAATTTTTTCAAACACTCAAGGCTCCTCATCACTCACCTATATGCATTGAAGATTAATCTAACACTCATATTTCACTTCCTCCACTTGAACTACATGATCCCATTGCTCATGCATTGGAGGAATCTTACTCAGCAAGCACACTTGTGCAACATAAGTGGTCTACCTTCCTCACGTATGCTTGCATATCACAGTCAAGAGTGTGGATATGCTTAACATCTGCACGTAGTGTCACACAGCATCATGGTATGTCCATGGACTGCATGTCATGCACTTTCACTCATTTTTTCTGTGGACGCTTATAAGCTCGGATTGTGTCTACCTTCATTGTTATATCTTTCACAACTACTAGTCCCCACATTTGTGTTGCTCACGGACCATGCCTTCACCAACATGGGTCAACCAATGTGCCAATGGTTGCATTGGAAGTATCACTTCATGTGATTAAGCCCATGCACTGTTAGTTTGGGAGTAGGAGTAGCATTTTCTTTCAATTTTCTTGCTTGCATGCTTGTTTTCTTTCTTGCTTTGCATGTTTGTTTGTCTGCTTGCTTGTTTGCTTAATAACTTTGCTTTTTCATTTAGTTCTGCTTCTACTTTGCTTTACTTGTTTGTTTGATTTCTTGTTTTCTTATTCACTTTACTTTCGCTTTTTGCTTCTACTTCTCCTTTGCTTTGTTATTTGTTTGTTTTCTTGTTTCATTATTATGTTAGTTTCACATGAAACCATGTATTTATCTTGAAACAATCTGGGTAAAGTACAAGAGGCCTTGTGCAGCTATCACTACTTGGTTATCTGTCATCCTTCCTCTGTGTGAAGAACTTGTTACCTCTAGTCCATGATACGTCAATGGAAAATACGTATTGTTCGAAGTGAACCTTGGTGAAAACACAATTCTTGTGCGCTAACTAGTATCACCTACTCTAGTTAGTTGTTTTTGGGTTAACCCTTGTCAACTCAGTCAAGTAGAGTAAGGTGAGGGGGAAAACCTTAATAGGCACGTCAGAGGTATAATAAACTACTTCTCTTCTAGAAAAACCTCTTATGCTCTCAATAAGTTGGGATCCCTCTTCCACCTTTAAAATGAATAAGTGCTATGCACATATATAAAAAAATGAAAAAATAAAAAATGAAAAAATGAAAAAAAAGAAAAATGAATAGGGTGAAAGAAGAGAAAGGCTTCCTTCATAAAGAGGTGATGCAGGTAACTTTTTGAGGTACTGACCAGGCTCACTGGCAACAGAGCCATGCTTGTGTTCCTATGTGACTCTGCCGGGGTACTGTCCAGGCCTGCTGGAAGTGGAGCAACATCAGAGATGAAACTAAGACTCTAACGACTATATGACTTGTGCACTAATATACCCCTCAACCCCAATTGAAACAACTATGTTGACTTGCCTTGGAATGTGTGTCAATTTACCAAGAGCTTGGAAGATGCTACATATTACAATCAAGCATGTGTGGAAACCAAATGAACTGAGAAATGAACAATACTTTCAGAGGTGTTAGACTTGCTTTCCACAAACAAGGTCCATTCAGAGAGTTGGAGTTCTACCAATGTGTCACCAAGTGCTGTAGCAGCTACAACCACCCTCCAAAATTTTTCCTTAGCTTCATTTTTGAGCCTCCTTATGAACGTTTCACATCAACATGTCTTTCTTTGTCAAGTACACAAGATTCAGTGATTTTCTTCTAGAAAGATAGCCTTTCCATCAAAACTTGTTGCACTCACCTCACAGGATGTTCTCTCGAACTTGGTCTAGCTATAGTTTATGAAGTTCCCTCAAATATTTGTGCAATTCTGCTAGTCAGGCTTCATCCAGAAAAGTGGGCAATTATTTCCACCAGGGCTACTCAGCCCAGGAGTTGCACAATCATAGGTAGTAGTTAGCTTCTTTACCCAGAAATTGCACAAATATCTTGGGCAGCCAGCCCAACTCCCTCCTAGAAATGTGCATTTTTTCCTCCCAGCTGAGTAGTTTGTTGCATGAGCAGTTGAGTTGACCTGTTCCCTCCGAGACCAAGAAAAACTGACTTGCATGCATGGGTTGATTCTCCCAAGATAGCATGCAAAGACATCCCTTGTTTCAGGGATCTATTTTTAGCAGTTGGAGGTTACATGGAAGGATCATTTCAGAAACCTCCCACCAAGTGTCACTTTCCCTAGATTTGTGGCATGCGTGTCTCAACCTCAATTTTATCGAAACTCATCAACCAGATGCTGCAAAGCACATTCCTGACATCGATCTTATATCTATAACATCCCACATTACATCTAGGAGTTGTCGGCACATTCAACTCAACTGTTTTGGGGTGAGCCCTCTTTTCATGTCTTGTGTTGCATCTTTGGCACTTTTTATGTTTTGCTTCATATGAATGCTATTTGCTTGATTTCAGTGAGTGCTTGTTGTCGTTTTAATACATTCTAGCTTGTACTAGCACCATTGTAGTTTTCATTAACATCTCATTGCTGTGACATGCATGAAAATATTTTTCACGAATGGTCGCCGATTCAGCGACTTGCGTCACCCACATGCATGTTGTTCCATTTTATGAATCTTTCATTCACTGTTTGCATGCATGATCACTCACTTATGCTTACACTTAGTATCGCCATGCATTTAGATTCACATTCTCTTTTAGTTTCCTGTCAACGAGTCTCAACAGCCTCAACCCAGACTTTGCCTCACTGAGACAACATTGCGCAATCCTGAGAGGGAAGGCTTTCTCTTCCCCTCAGGAAATGCACATTTTTGCCCAGTGACTGTCCTCCAGTCTTACATTGCACAATTTTGAGGTGAAGTGACTGCTGACCAAGAAAATTGCGCAATGCAATCACTGAGCCTACAACCATTGCCAGCTAAGATTGCATTACACAATTCCAACAATTAGTAGCCAGCTTGGATTATGCATTGCATAGTTCTAGTAATCAGTCAACCTCTCAGTAGCCCAGATTGTGCCTTGTGTAGTTTTGGTAGTCAGTCTCCCAAACTCCTAGACGAAATTGTGCAGCCTTCATGTCAATCACACAAGTATGTTGCAAGTCAGTTCTCAAGTTTGTTTTGGCTTTTAACTAAAAAAAATTTTTCCATGAGTGTTGCCATGTCTCTAGGTATTGTAGGTGTTCATCTACCTCTCACGAGTGTAGGTACAATGGTTTCTAGGAGATCACAGTCGAAAACACCTTCCAGAGCACACTTGGGGATGTAGTGGATCAAGTGTCTAGGAAATTGCCTACCCACGAAGATGTCAAGTTGTTTGTAGACAAGGACATCAAGATATGACAACAGTAGCATCACAGTAAGCAACACCATGAACAACAGCTAAAGGCAAGATACTGGATGCAATGAAAGCAAGAGGAGGGTTTTTGACAACATAAAGGCAGAACAAAGTTGCAAGCTCAAGCAGATCCACTTGTGATGAAACCAACTTTGGAGACTCAGGCTATGAGGTGACAACGTGATATGATGATTGTGTGAAGGTAGAGAATGGAACATAGAAGGAGTTTCATGTGCCGAAGCAACAACCTAAGGAAGAACAATAGCTGCATAGATGAGAGAATGAATTGTAGTAGGAACAGGTATAACAGGGGGCACAACATGCACTCATGGATGAAACTGCACCTGTACAAGTTATAGATCAATCCCAACAGCTGGAATGGAGTAGACAAGGTGAGCAGTGTTGTTGATCTTATGCAAGAGAATGCAGCGACATACATGTCATTGTGTGCATGCATGTGATCCCACCCATTTAGCACACTCACCAAGGCAAAAAAACGAAGCAAGTCCGACTAGAGCTCAACATGCAATTGATAGTTGATGCGCATGATCACTAGTACACACTGGATGATTAGCACGGACATTATGCATTAGTGTGTTTCCAGTTCAGTTGCACCCAAGAACACCATGCACATGTTAGGAGATGAGTTGGATGAAGGAGCCATACCAATGCACATGGATGCAATGGAGGCAAGAGTTCTCTTCAGCAAGATGTCACCATGGAGTGCATGCACACCATCACGAACGACCAAGGTTGGCATCATCTCACCACGTTCACCATCAAAATCATGTCAAAGAGTTGGTCTCACCACAACGGACCGAGTGTTAGTGATGTCTTGCATGGCTTTCTCAAGCCATTTTGTCTCACATGTGCATTGTAATGTAACGTCTTGTCAAATGGAAGTTCAACTGTTGATAGTTGGATGTAATAGTCATAGAGTAGATGAAGAGTCATGATGGAAGATGAACTGTCACAAATGGGAATGTCAAGGGTCACCCCACCCTTTGCTATAAATAGAACCTCATAACTCATTGTAAAGGCTTTTATTCAGCCTAGCTTCCAATAAGACTATCTTTGAGAGAGCTTCGACAATATTGTAATCCGCCTTGGCTTCTCCACTACACGGAGCTAGTACATCTCTTTGGAGGAGCAGGCGGTTGTGGCTATAATGTTTCGCTATCAAAACTAGTTGTTGGACATGGATGTATTGTATGACTGGAAGTTACACTTAGTAATATAACAAGAGCCAACACATTTCATGCATATGTTGTATTGTATTATATGCTATCTAGTTTACTCTAAATGATATATGTATCTATTTTGTTACGCATGCATGTATAGTTATCTGTGTATGTATGTATGAATCTTTCTGAAATGTGTTGTTGGTTTAACCATCACTTTTGATTGCTAGCTAACTTGCCTTCCATGTTGTGATGCATCTTCGCTCGTGTGTTCCCTTCTTAAATCCATGTTATCAGAGGTTTCCAAGGGGCACACACATATCAACTCCCATGTGTTTGAACCTCTCATGCACCTTCCTTGTCTTGCTGCAACTATCACACCCTTGCTACCAACAGAGACAACTTACTTGCCTTTGTGCCATTGTGGTCAATGCATTACCGTATGACCCACTTCTGGGACTCCTACAACAAATAGTCTGAGGTCTAATTGGGACTTCTTACCGGGGAGATCCCCTTACATGTTTGTTTATGGGAAAACTAGTTTCTTTTCAATCTGCTAGTCCCACTAAGATTGGCAGCTATCTTAGAAACAAACAATCAAAGAAATTTGCAATTTCCTCTATGTATGATAGATAAGAGAGAAGCTAAGGGGACCAACTTGGATCTTCCGCTTGACTCCTTGCTTGATTTCTCTCTCCCTTGATAGAGCTTGCAACTTCTCTCCTACTTTTCCCGCTTTAGAGAATACCTGTAGAGAGAAAGTAATAAAACACCATCAAAGCATATCGATCTATAATATCATAAACAATGTAGAATCAGAAATACATTGAACATACAATTGCATTCACAAATAAGCAATATTCACAAATACACGATTATATGGAGGAAAACTCAAAGAACTTTATTAAAATAGAAGGGAGAATTACAACCCAACTATATGATCTAGCATCATCCTCCCAACATCAAAGCCTTCTTCACCTCATGAAAAGAAAGATCACCCAAAAATACAATGCTCCTTCTCAACGACAAACTATCAACACTTCCTTACAAATTACACAATTCCGGCCTCTAGATCTCTCAGATGAGGGATCCATTTATAGATGTCTGCAAGGGTGTGATTCATCTCTGGGTTTTCGATTAGTGCCATTCCACTCATAGTTTTTGGTTCCACTTGGAGATTTCTTGGATATCTTACTCATCTCCTTGTGAATTCAGAGAGGCAAGTGTCATAGGAGAAGTTTCTAGAAGATTCCATGAGAATCCACTTAGCAAACTATCTCAGCCATTTGTCTATTCTCGCTCATTGCACTCTATAGAAGGCCTCTTTAGTATGCATCACACTTGGCTAGTGTAGGAGCCAGTATGCATCGCACCTAGACAGTGGAGCAGTCAGTATGGTTCAGTTTTGGCCAGTTCTGAGTGGTTTTTCAGGTGGAACTTCTAGGAAATGATGTAATCAGTTGACCATGATCCTTTAGGGTATGAAACAACACTTTTAGGGGTTAAAGAGCCGTTGGTTTATTGACATATGTGATTGGGGTTGAAGTGCCCAAATATGTCTATAACAGTTGCCCCATAAAGCATGAGGTCATAAATCTTTTGATGTCGGGTGAAATGCTTTATCACGAGGATCCGAGGAATTCAAACTGGAAGGTGACATGTATAAGATACAATAGAATACATCATCATCATATTATTTTCATGATCTAGCTGAGGCAGACATTCCCATTTCAGCTTTATAAATTCATTTTCATTTACATAGAACAAATAATCATCTGCAGTTGTAGACTGGTGATTCTTCATATGAAGGGTCATTGTCCCTGGCTTGGATGACCATCTATGTAGCTTCTGTGTACATTTGATTTATTTATATTCTTGAATATATCACAGCCCAGATGGATGAAACTAGATCCCGGGTCTTCAAACTCGTTCAATCTTTGCCAAATGTACAAGTCGATCCATGTGAAAAAATGTTCTAAAGTCAAACATGGAAAGACATCGCTTGATTACCAGCCAAAAATGTGAGATTTGTTGAAAATGCAACAAGATGATGGAGCTTAGTGAAAATAAGTTAACTTCACTAAGTGGTCCCGTAGGCTATTTTTGGTGCAAAGTCTATTTTTAGGCTATGTCTATTTTTAGACATATGGATCATGGTCTATGAGTTGAAGGATGCTATTTATGGATGATTGGTCATGTTGGTAAAAATAGATATACCTCTATTTTTAGACATATGAGTGGAGTCTATTTTTAGATTGCTAGTCTAAATATAGAACAGTCAAATATTATTAGCTCTTAATAATATTTGGACTATAAACATTATCTTATCCTCTTGCAGCACTTTAGTTCGAGCTACGGATGTGGTACATACAACTGCCAGAAGGAAATACACTTTTCCTATGGGTTAGTTGAGCTATTGCATGAAGGAATTCAGTTAGAACTCAAGTGATTGAGTTTGGTGGAGTTGATTGAGGAGTTGATGGAGTTGTGTTCAGTTTGACTTAGTTGAACAAGTTGTATTTAGTCTAACTAACAAATACACTAGTGATGAGTGGTGTGAATTAATTATTAATTAATTCACTAATTATTAACTCATAAATCAACTAAATAATACATTAGTTAACTCAGTGCATGGAAAGTTCAGTGGAGACAAGTGTTAGAGGTGAGTGAAAGGGCAAGATAGTTGTCAGTTGTGACTATAGTTGTGCATGAGATTTTCACAATCAGTGGATTGAGATTGCCAATGAGGATTGCGTAGTG
>APFE031194026.1:58912-89186 GCA_000404065.3 Pinus taeda | reverse complement strand
CACAACTCCATCAACTCCTCAATCAACTCCACCAAGCTCAATCACTTGAGTTCTAACTGAAGTCCATCATGCAATAGATCAACTAACCCATAGGAAAAGTGTATTTCCTTCTGGCAGTTGCATGTGCCACATCCGTAGCTCGAACTGAAGTGCTGCAAGAGGATAAGATAATGTTTATAGTCCAAATATTATTAAGAGCTAATAATATTCGACTGTTCTATTTTTTGACTGGCAGTCTAAAATAGACTCCGCCCATATGTCTAAAAATAGAGGTCCATCTATTTTTACCAACATGACCAATCATCCATAAATAGCATCCTGCAACTCATAGACCATGATCCATATGTCTAAAAATAGACTTTGCACCGAAAATAGCTTGCGGGCCCACTTAGTGAAGGCAACTTCTTTTCACTAAGCTCCATCATCTTGTTGCATTTTCAATAACAATGAGAGGAGAAAATATACTCAATACTATAGAGAGAAGAGTAAGAAGTCATGAAAAATTGTCTAGTTTTGCAACTGCTAGTAGAGGAGGAATGAGAAAAAAATAATGCTAGAGGAATTTAAGAAGGAAAAGCCTCCTACCTTTGATGGAGAGTTCAAGAAGGTTAAAGAGGCATAATCATGGTTATTGGGAATGAAGAAGTACTTCGTAGTACATTACTACATTGAGAATATGCAGGAAATATTTTCCATTTTCAGATTGAAGGGAAAAGCTAATATCTGGTGCAAAGACCTGATGACAGCCAAGGACATTAGAGATAAAGATCTATCCTAGATAATATTTGAAATATATTTCCAAGATAAGTACCTATACGAAAGGTACTACAAAAAAAGGTTAAACATTTTCATGAGAGCACTGTAGAATATTTCCACAAATCTAGCTCCGATACCATGTAGAAATTTCTACAAATCTAGCTCCAATACCATGTAGAAAATCATGTAGATTCACAAGCTCATGCAATGTACAAAAGTAAGAGACAAGAAACTACTTCTACTATCAACCAACAGAAGACTATAGATCGATGAAAATAATAATCGACAAGAGGAAGATAATCAAATACACATAACACAATAAGTATCCAGGGAAAGACACAAATCAAAACCCCACTATCTGTATTGCATATATTAGAAATCCAAGATGATAATACAATGCCTGTTCTCTCAAGAAAAATCCCAACACTCAGTAAAATCAATCTCCAACTCACAAGAAAACTCTTGGCCAACACTTAGCCAATTCTTCTACTCTCCAAGTCCCTATTTCCTTGCGCAATTCCTATGGTTGATGAGCCCATATTAATGGGAGGCTAGCGCATCCAAAAATGTACAATCCATTCAAGGTTCATTTCCTGATTGTATGCATGATCTATATAACTTAGTAAATCATACAACTGATACTACACTGTCCTTACACTCTAGTCTCAACTGGGTCTTTCTTAGAATCGACAGGCATGAGTTTTTGATGAGGGAATCTTCAGCTAACTGGAGTAGCACTAGTTAATGCATTGGTGCACCAACTGATTGTTAACTCATTGTTAGTTCCTCAAACAATTTGGAACTAATTTAACTGGACTTAATTGAGTAAACTGAGCAAACTAATTACAACTCATACTTTAACTCATCATGTACCCCTAGAATATAGGGAGAACATATACATGACTTCAAAAATACTTCCAACTCAATATTCCTAAGCTAATTAAGTTAATTAAAATTAGTTAACTATTTACAAGTTTCTATGAGAATAGAATTCAATTTTAATTCTTAGTTTAATTCAAGGAAAAATTAAACTAGAATTTCTTGTTGCCATTTCTCAACACTCCCTCTCAACAAGAAAGGTATTATCAACTATCTCGATCCTATCTTTGTGAAACTTGAATTTACATCTTGACAATGCCTTCGTCAAAATGTCAACATCTTGCTCCTCCATGGGAATGTACTCTAAAAACATAATCTGCCTCAATACACAATCTATGAGATGATGATATCAGATATCAATATACTTGGACCGATCATGAAAAAATGGATTTCCAAAGAGTTTGATACAACTCTTATTATCACAGTGAATCATAGTTGGATCCATCTGTTGACCAAACTGACCAACCAAGATCTTCCTCATACATATCACCTCACATGCTTCTTGACTCGCAACCATGTACTCTACCTCTATTGAACTAAGTGAAACTGATATTTGTTTCCTGTTGTACCAAGAAACTTCCATTGATCCAATATTGAAGATCCCTCCTGATGTGCTCTTCCTGTCAGATGGACTCTCTACCCAATTTGCATTGATGAAGCCTTGACGCTTCACTCCCTCTATCCATTTGTACCATAATCCATACTGAGAAGTGCCCCTGAGGTATCTCAACACATTCTTTGTCACCTTCTAGTACAACTTGGTAGGCCTAACCATTGCTTGAATAAGTTGGTTAACTGCATAGCACATATCCAATCGTGTGTTCACCAAGTACATGAGTGAACCCACAAGCTTCCTATAAATAGTAACTTCCACTACTTCCCCTGAAGCAACATCCTTATCCTCCAATTACTTGCTAAAGGATTCTCCATGGGTTTGCTACTCTCCATGTAGAATCTCTTGAGTATCTCGTTGGCATACTTTCCTTGAGACACAAACAACTACCCATCTCCTTGCCATACCTCCATGCTAAGAAAGTAATGCATCAACCCCATGTCCTTCATCTCAAACTCTATGCAAGGTCCTCCTTGCAATATTTGATCAGCTGATCATCACCTGTCAGTATGAGATCATCAACATAAACTACAATGATCAACAATTTACCTTCCACCACTATGTGGTACAAGTTTGCATCCACTTCACTCTTCATGAAGACCAACCCCATACAACGCTCTCTTGAGCCCACACACATCTGACTCACATGGAAATATACTAATGAACCAAAAATCCTGAATTGACCAACATATGGTTTCTTATCGGAACAAGCCTCCTCTGGTGTCTTCATCTCAAGTATCCAATGTGGGCTACAGTTCTGAATATAAACCACTGTGTTCCATGCCTAAACCCATAAGTGTAGTGGTAGGCCATGATAATGCAACATTTCCCTCGCTGCCCCTACTATGCTTCTGTTCTTTCTCTTAGTTACCACATTCTGCTGAGGGTTATGGGGTGATGTTAACTCCCATTTAATCCCTTCCGCTACACAGAAGTTCTTAAACTTGCTTGAGACATACTCACCACCGTTATCACTCTGTAGAGATTTAACTTTCTTTCCTTACTCTTTCTCCACCAATGCTTTAAACTCACTAAACTTTGTGAAATTTTGATCCTTTTTCTGCATGAAAAATATCCAGCATTTATGAGAATAGTCATCAACAAATATAACATAATACCTGTGTTTTTCCATGGATGTTGTCGAGAATGATCCCACACATCTGAATGGAATCTCTCTAGAATAGCCTCAACTCAACTGTATCTATAATGAAAGGAAGTCTTGGTTCATTTTACCAAAGTACACCCTTTTCATGTATCGAATTTCTCAAGCATACATATGGAATATCAGTAGAAATCTGTTGTAATATCTTCGAAGCCCCATGATGCCAGTGGTCCAATTTTCTGTGCCACAACTTGCTAATTTTTTGACTCTATATTCTTTCTGCTTTTGAGCTCAAATATGCACTCTCATCTACCTCCAACTTATATAGATTCTTCACCCGAATCCCTATCTTCTTTACTTGACCTGTGGCTATGTGTCAAAGGAATGCCTTTCCTTTAAACAAGATCACATCATAGCCTCTATCCTCAAGCATGGAAATAGATACCAAGTTCTTCTTTAGTCTGGGCATATACATAAAATTCTTCAAGGTGAGTGGAGCCCCATGCTCCCTCTAAAAAGTAACCGTGCCCAATCTAGTAACACTATAATTCCTGAATTCCCGTCGTCACCCATCTCAATATACATATGGAGATCTTTCTCCTCGAGATCACAGAATAACTCTTTATCACTAGTCATGTGGAATGAATATCCACTGTCTAAGTACCATAAGGTTCCCATCATTGATGAAACCATGCATGCAATGAGGTGAAATTTCAATTCGAATTGAGAGGCCAAAGCCTCACCCGCCGCTCCTCCTGAGGATTTCTTCTTGGAATTTTTGAGTGGAACATTTGTAGCATAATGGCCTAGCTCATGAGAATGAAAGCACTTAACTTTAGTCATGTATCTCTTCTTACATCCATGATAGAAATCTAATTTGGAATGGGAAGCTTTCCCTTTCCCCTTCTTTGCCTTAATCGCTAAGACACAGTTCTCTTCATCATAACTGGTGTTCCTCCTGATATCCTCCTGCATCAACTCCAACCATAGTCATTCCCAATCTGGCAGCTTCTCCCAACCATTGACAAAGTCCTAATAAGTATGCCAACTCTTTGGGAGTCCTAGAAGGGCAAGACTCACCATATCTTCCTCGGAGACTATGATTCCAACACATCCAAGTTCATCATGAAATTGAGTGAACTTGGTCAAGTATTTGGAAATAGTCTCACCTTTCTCCATTTTGATTTTTCAAATGTTTGTCCTTTAGTGCCAATTTCCTTTGGTCACTGATTTTTCGATAAAAATCCATCAATGTTTTCCACATAATGTGTGGAGTTTCCTTGCTATGGAGACTCGAGACAATGTGGTCTCAAACTCCCTCAAGTATTATCCTCCTTGCCTTCGCCACACATTTCTTCCATTCAGCAAAATTCTGTGCATTTGATGCTACTGGCTTGGGGAATTCTTGATCAATGAATTCCTTCAAGCCATTATCTTCTAGCACAACCTCCATCCTGTCCCTCCAGGCTATAAAATTGGAGCTACCTTCCAAGGCATAATCAAGCCACAAACTGTAGAATGACATCTGTTGATCTTGAAGTATGAAATGCAAATTCGAATTTCACATGTAACCCTGAACTCAAAAACTTTGAAATCTCCTCTGCTATATTGTACTTAGCTGTGATATCATGTAGAATATTTCTAGAAATCTAGCTCCGATACCATGTAGAAAATCTTGTAGATTCACAAGTTCATGCAATGTACTGATGCAAGAGACAATAAATTGCTTCTACTATCAACCAACGGAAGCCAATAGATTGATGAAAACAATAATCGAAAAGACGAAATTAATCAAATACACATAACACAATAAGTATACGGGGAAAGCCATAGCTCAAAACCCCACTATTTGTATTGCATATATCAGAAATCCAATATGATAATACAATGCTTGTTCTCTCAAGAACAATCCCAGAACTCAGTAAAATCAATCTCCAACTCACAAGAAAACTCTTGGCCAACACTTAGCCAATTCTCCTGCTCTCCAAGTCCCTATTCCCTTGCGCAATTCCTATGGATGATTAGCCCATATTAATGGGAGGCCAGTGAATCCAAAACTGTCAATCCCTTCAAGGCTCAGTTCCTGATTGAATGCATGATCTATACAACTTAGTAAATCATATAGTTGATAGTACATTGTCCCTACACTCTAGTCTGAATTGGGTCTTTCTTAGAATCAACATGCATGAGTTTCTAATGAGGGAATCTTCAGTTAACTAGAGTAGCACTAGTTAATGCATTAGTGCACCAACTGACTGTTAACTCACTATTAGTTCCTCAAATAGTTTGGAACTAATTTAACCTTACTTAACTCAATAAATTGAGTTAACTAATTACAAATCATACTTAACTCATCTTGTACCCCTATAATATAGGGATAACATATACATGAATTCACAAAAATTTCCAACTCAAAATCCCTAAGATAATTAAGTTACTTAAACTTAATTAACTATTTACAAGTTGCTATGAAAATAAAATTCAATTTTAATTCTTATTTTAATTCAAGGACAAATTAAACTAGAATTTCTTGTTGCCATTTCTCAACACACACTAGATTAACAAAGATAGAATGGAAGAGTACTCAAATATAAAACAATTCAGTGATGTGTTTCTTGAGGAAATCCTAGGATTTCCACCCAGAAGTGAGATTTATTCTTGATTGATTTATTACCATAATCAACACCAATATCAAGAGCTTCATATCACATGAGCACATGGGAGCTAGTGGAGCTAGAAGTGCAACTAAAGTAAATGATGGATAGGGGATACATCAGACCCAACGCATCAACCTGGGGGGCACCATAGCTATTCATAAAGATAAAGGATGGCACACTAATACTATGCATCGACTACTGGAAGTGAAACAAAGCCACAATAAAGAACAAGTATCATCTACTGAGGATTGATGACTTGTTTGACCAATTGAGAGGAGTTGCAATATTTTCAGTCACTAAGCCTTTGCGATCGGATTTCCTATTGTTCAACATGAAATCAATTAATGGCATATTCTAAGCCACCTCCTTCACTATTTCTGATTCTTGGACATTGTTCAAACTTATATCACTTTGTTGTCACTGTGAAAGATCTTTCTTCCTATGGTTTTCTACACATGTCCAACACTTTATAGATTCTTTTCCAAATCCCTAAGTTTCCTCTCCTACAAGCTTGAGAACCAACCTCTATTAGAAGTAGTGGATTCCTACTAAGACTCTCCCTTGACAAGAGTAGTAAAATTCACGTTCCTTTCTCATGACTTATGTTCTACTACTCTCTACCATTTTCCTCTAAAGCTTGGCTTACCTTTTGATTTCCATTTAGTTTGTAACTTAGCATTATTCCTGGATTTCTCATAGTAGTACTTCATTTTTTTGATGGTGTCCTCCAACATTTTTGGCTCATCAAATTCTACCCAGTCCCTTTAGGCCTGTGGTAGTCCACTAAGATACCTTTGGGTATTTATCTTTTTACCTTTGATATAAGGAACATACCTCAGTAGCTCCAAGAATCTATTGGTGTATTCACCAGCTAAGAATTTCCCTAATTTGTGCTCATAAAACTCCTTGACCTTGTTGTCATAGCACCTGTCAAATAGTTTCTTCTCCTAGAAATATCTCTCAAATATCCTCCATGACAACCATTCCTTCCTATTGACTTTGAAATTCCTTAGGTATTCCAACCACATATCAACCTTTCCTTTTAATATGAAAATGAACTCTATATTTCATATTCTCTGAGTAATTATGCATCATGAATTAATTTTGTATCCCCAACAAAAATGTTTTTTCTTCCTTATCCTTCTTCACCTTTCCATGAAATGTAGGAGGTTTTTACTTCTTGAATTACTCTAGCATTGAACCTCTCTCCTTCCTTTTTTGTTATTAATATCTCTTAGTTGTAGCACAATATATTTGCTCCTGACTTTTTGTCCCTTTCTTTGCAATACTGAATGTATTTTTTCCTCTCACCATGTCCTTGCTTGACTTTCTATATTTTTTCATGATTTTATGCCTTCTACTCCATTATCTCCCAATTCTTGCTTCCAAATTCTATATGGACTAAGCCTAAAATTATACTTCCCTGTGTAGTTGGCTACAAGCTCATTCTATTTTTTCCTTTGTAAATATGATAATCTTTGCAATATTAGTGAATTTACCTATAATTTATTTCCCCTACCTCTAACAATCCTCTCATTATTAGCCTTACAAATCCTCAAATCATCCCTCAAACTTCTAAGAGTGTCCATCCATTTATGGTAATTTTCTTCCTTCTTCCCCACTGAATATTCTTCCTACCAATGTTGAGATCTATTATTACTATGCTACACCATTTCACTGCTCATCCCTTTACTCTGTTGCTATTCCTTAGTATCATCTTATGTGATTCCACTCGCATAGATGTTAGTTAAAATATATCACAATAAACATATTCACTCATCATGCGTAACCTTGTTATGTTTGCAATGAGTATGTTGAACGTAGATAAAACATTCTATTTTGGATTAGTATGCCAGTTAGAAAATGAGTAAAATAACATATCAGTAGACATATTAGTCTTATTTTAAAATTCAACATACATGCATGTAAATAAACAAATAATGGCTGGTAATTAATTTTAACATCCTTTTGTGATTCATAAAAATGTCCCTCACTTTTCTTATCTAAGGCTCATTCAGTCTGAGTGTTGAGCCTAGGTTTTATGATACCAAAATTTAACACTCCCTCCCATCCAAGTCAACTAATCCAGGCTATGGAAGGTGCTACATTTTACTAACCCAACCTCCATGGTCTCATTAAGGAGATGGGGTTACAATTTTTTCTTTCTCAAAATTTGTGGAATTAACTTTAGGCAACACCATCACATCTAGCTCATCAAGACATTTTTGATAATATAAAATTTACCTCAATTTGATTCCTAGATTGAAATATATCCTCTTAAAATACCAAAAAAATAAAAAGTGCTACATGGTACCCACATGGCTATTGGTTAAAAACTTTACAGCTTAAAGTCATGGCATGACCAGAAAATTAGATCAATGGTTTATATTCATAGTGAGGCCTACTAAATTTATGACAGTTAACATGTTCTTTTGCTGACTCTTTCTTTGTTAATTTATGGATAGGTTGTTGTCCCACCTTATACTAATCATGCACAACTTAAAGATATCATAAACGAACTTAGTGCTAGATAGAAAGTGAAAATGGGAACTTTTCAGCCACTAAACACCAACTTTGATGGTGCACCTTTTGTCAACTATACCAAGATGTAAGGGATAAGTATTAAGATTTATTCGATAAACATAGAACTACTATGACATGACATAATTCTTAGAACCACCCAAGATCTGCATAACCACATAGAATACATGTCATGTAAATAAAAAACACCCCACTTAATTTACTCCTTGAAGATGTCATATTAATGTTAAGGTGACATTACGCTACCATACGGTATCCTCTATCGATGCCATGCGTAATTCAAAAACTAGTCCATTGTCCACCCAAAATGGCCATTCCTTCCTACTACATGTCATGTTGACAACATGCCACATTAGTAGCCTTGCCACATCATATGATCCATTCTCTTTGGAATCCTCATGTGGAATCCAAAAAACATTACCTGACCTTCGTGGCATCTGCCACCTCATTTTGAATATAGGGGGGGCAAGGGTTCCCACAAGGTTGATCACTTAATGCGATTTCTCATTTTCACGTTTACGGATAGAAGGGACTTTTGTAACAATCTTTGTCAACCATGTCGAGGTATATAAAAAACCAAATTGAATTCTAGCACTAAATGTAAGGCACTGCCACGAATCTTCCATAGTCAAATTACAACCTTTACTACATGCCTTATTTATATTACATGCAATTCAAGGTATTATCACTTGGAAAAGGGGTGTAGGAATGAGATTAAGTGTTAATAATTTAGGTTAACATTAAACTCCATCATTAAAAGGTATTCATGGTGATTAGCATTAATACAAAGTCCCAAGCTTGAATACACTTATGTTATCAATAGTACTCTAACTTAGAAAACTTAAGGAGTTCAGGGACTTTTCCCAAGCATTATTTGAGACCCATTTTTTCCTAGAACACTAAATTCAACAGGAATTAAGCCCTCATTCCACACTAAAATTCAAGACATTATGCATAACCATGATAATCAATTAAGAAATCAACCTGTCTAACCCAAGGCACAAAATCAAACCAAACCATCGCTAACAATACTCTATAAATTCAAGCCCAACATCACATACCATGCCACGGGATGGATCTCACACAAGACTATTAGATGCACTGATGAAATGTACATTACAACATAAATAAAATCAATAGTATTAATCTGTTAAATATTCATGTCCATGCCAAACAATCGAATCCACACACTGTATCAGTTAATTAAGTACATCAAGAATTATTTCTAACCATGTACACAACTCTATAGCTATGTAAACTATCAATAAACATAGAGGCCTTCCAACCCTTCTTAATCATGAAAACATATGAATAACATCTCACTGAGACAATAGGGAGAGTGCATTACTTCATTAACAATGCATATATATTCACTGCTATAACTTATGTATATATTTAACAACATTAATTGCTCAGTGAAAATTATACACAAGTATACTTATCTACTTGAATTAAATTATTTTAAATTGAGGGAGGGAATTCAAATCTCCATCCATCCATAGACCATCTAAAATGCAATATTTGTTACAACTGACCACTCCTGACCCTGATCCAAAGTCTAAGGAGTTCAGTGCTAAAGGGAATTCATGCCAATAAAAGTCAACTGGGTCACATAGGAATCTAGAGCACACAGTTTCTCCACTTGACAAATAGGTATCTAGAGAACATAGTGTCTCCAATTTCTAAACACATCAGGGATCCAGAGCACACAAGTTTCCACTTGGGTAGCCCTATAGGAATCCAAAACATATAGTGTTTCCACCATCTAAACACTACAAGAATATAGAGCCCATAATGACTCCACCTACTTCATGCTACATGAGTCCAAAGCCCACGATGTCTCCACCTACCAATCCATGAGAATATAGAGAACATGAGTTCTCCACTTGCTAGACTCCATGGGAATCCAAAGAACACACTCATATATCCCCATATAAACACCACAAGATGTCCTGGAGTACACAACATCTCCTCCTACGAAGGAATCCAAAGTCCACCACGACTCCACCTTCTCAACACCACAATTTTGTCTTTACACGACACTGCTTAATGGGTTTCCAAGCATCCACATACATTTTGTACTTGTTTTTCATCAGTGAGTTATCTTACTCTAAAATCACATATGTATGTGCTTCCAAGTGTGACCATTGTCTATGTATTTTTGCATACTCCCTACTATGTCTGTATGTTTCCTCTTTGTATGCTTCTTATCTTCTTCACATAACTTTCCCTTCGATCATTTTCCATATTCCCCTTGTGTGTTGACTTTTCCAACATGTCTTTCTAGATAGGGACTATATGAGCTTGTCCTTTACTCAATAAGTTTATACTTCACTTCAATTCCTTCATAAACAATGGAATTTATTCATCGGGGAGATAGGTGGTAAAAATGAATGCAGTGGTTTGGGTTTACACTCAACATCAACAACTCATCCTCCTCACACCTCTAAATCAGTGTCCACTCCTCCAACCATTCAATGTTTACATTTCCACATTATTCAATGAAATTCATAGTGATATTTACAAGAGGGATAGCCAAAAAGGGTTTTCACATAAGTATTGTTCCTTATTTTATGTGGTTTTAAGCCCTTGAAAGAAATACACCACTCTTGTAGAAGCCCAAACTTTTTTGTTGATGAAAACTTCATAATATACATAATATCACTATATTTTGAAGTGGGAGTATTAGACCATTTAACAATCTAAGATAAATTCACCAAATAATATTGTGCCATTGAAACAATGGTATGCTTGGTAATCTACTTTGAAGGCTTTAGATGAATGGACTACTAATGCAAAATTTTTGTAGGGGAAATTAGTGAATTTATTGTAAAATTGAATTGAGTGAATTTTTACCAAAAGTTATAAATACAATCATCATAAAGTGTTTTTCATGAATTGAATAAAAAATTGAGGCTTCAAAGTCAACAAAATGTTCTACATTCCAACAATCTATTGATGATGCTTTGCTTCTTTTATGTGATCATGAGTCAAACGCCTAAAGTATTCACGATGGAAGCTTAGACAAAGATAGTTAATATTTCCTCTTACATGGTATAATAGAGTGATGGTCTATTCAATCTAAATTTGATAGAATATCAAAGATGTTTCTTTTATTGTATAATTGTTAATATCCCACATCAAATTTGATCAAGCTAAATTTCTCCACTTTTGTAACCTTGGATAGACTATTTAGTAATGTTTTAACAAGTACCCAATTTCATAGGGTACAAATATCCATATTTTACATGAAAATGTTTTGATATTTAGGGATCTAAGTTGAAGATTATCATGAAATTTCAAGATTGTTTGTAACTAAGAGTGGCTTTCAATTTTAATAGTGTCAATAGCACCAACACAATATTATTGCTTCAAGTTTTCCCTTAATTTCAGAACGACGTAGTCTTGAGTTGAATGCTCAAAGAGAAAATATAGTTTAAAGGTTGAATTGTGTTGAGATTGAGTTAGTGTTGTTTTTGAACTAGTGTAGCCTTGTATGCATCTAATAAACCTTCAAGTATTGTTTATATGATTTATTCTAATGCATATTGATTTTATGTCAATTCGTGGAACTAAATAGCATACTCTAAGTCACCTAGAATGTATGAATAAGTTATGATTCTATATTAAAAGATGACTAAGTGAGAAATTGCATCATATGTAATATAGCTAAACTATAATGGGAGCTTATTCCAACTAATATTGTATTAGTTTTTTATTTGTAAATCTCCATAGATATTCCACTAGATAGCTTGTCACAACATATATGATGAAAAATAAATTGAAATGTGTAGTATGAGGGTTAACTTTCTTATGATTCTAGATTTACTAATTATTGTTTTTCTTCTTATACATGTAATAGATAAAATGCAGAACATAGAGAAAAATAAAATAGAATCACACACTAACCACAATGAATACAATATGTTTTCTAGGAAACTCTTAGGGGATAAAACCCAGTTGGAAGGTGAGATTTATCTGTTGTCTCCTTCTTTGGAATGGAAATAATGCAAGTACAAAGGAGAAGGAACTCTCTCTAGAGTTGCCTAAGACCAGTAAACTTCTAAGCCATTGGAAAACATTAACCCCCCTCTATTATGCTCTCTCAATCCCACTCCTAAGTTATTTTTCTCTATTATGGAACAAGATAAATTTGAAATGATTGGAACCCGTTCTCCTCCTAAGTATGGTTTTAAAACAACCCAATAGCCAATTAGGGGTTAGGTTTGACTCCTTCAACTCTCAATTAGAGTTACAAATTTGGCCCTTCGAGAATCGAGAGTTTTCTTCAAATTCCACATGTATTTGGTCCCTTTTCCATGAGTAATGGGGGATGACATGGAATCATCTTAAACCATGGTGGTCAAACATGGTATGCCAACTTGGGAGGCATAACTCTCTCATATAGGATCTGATTAAGGAAAACAAGTTATCATTGGAAAGGTATTATTGCATAGAATATGGAATATTGGTTCATGGTAAGAATGTGACTATATAAAATTGTCATTTAAGAATTTAAAATGGATTTGGATTTTTTAGCCCCTGATTTTCCAAATTGGGACTATTATTGAAAAATGACCCTATAAGAAAATTCCTTCAATCATTTCACTCTAAACGCATCAAGATAGTTGAAAAATATTGTAATAGTTTAATATGGATTGACTTTAATATTATGGGTTTCAATATGTTTCTCCTAAGTTAGCATGTAGTTTATTATTTGTCTAACTTGTAGACATGCAAAAATGAATGTGCTCTGGAACAAAAAGTTGTTGACAAGCCAATCACGATAGTGGTATTGATTTTGGGTTTTAAGTAAGCTAAAGTTTGAGGATTTTTATCACATCATCTTCATAATATAACTTGGATATATATTTAAATATGATGTAACACCTTTCATTTCCCAAGAATTACCTGATGGAGGTGGGAGGGAGTGCTATAAAATAGGTGAGGTAGATTCATACCTTACACCCTGTGTATGTTGATGAAGATAAAAAACTCGTTTCAGTAGTTGGAAGCTTGGTTCTTGACCTTTCATATACTAACAAATGTGGTATAAAGTGACATTTCTTCTTCTTATGCTGTATAATGACATGATGAGATGGGAAGTGGTGCACGTCAATTTCTAGCAAGAAGCCATAGTTAATAATGTAGGGGAAGTTGCGGCCTCCCTAAAGGATAATGTTTTCAATCAAATTTATCATTTGAAGGCGTTATAAATAAAGTTTAATAAGAAGTTACTGGACAATTTCTTTTCCACTCATAAAAAATTCATCAAAATATTGAAGGGATGGTGGTGGGAAAATTAAATCATTCAGAGAAAGTGTTGACAAGTGATACCCTACTCAACACATGCAGATACCATTTCTCCATCTTAGAGTGATGATACGAGGTTATATGTTGAGTTTAATGCATCTCACTTTAAAGTTGAATGGTTTCCTTTAGTGGCAGAGATATTTTCCATTGGTTGCATATTCAATTTGTCAAACATTCTGTCAAAAAACATACTAAAAGCCATTTTGAAGATAAAGGAAGCCCCAATGAATCAAGGCCCCTCTTTTTATATGTTGGCCTATTTAATACATTCCTTGTTGTGCTGGAAATGAGTTACCTAGTCTAAATTGTAAGTGGACACCCAAAATGCAGACTACCACCCCAATTTCTAATTTATGGTTCTCATAATATCCATAGAATCCAAAAATCCCTCAAGGGATTGGGGAATTATGTACTACGAATAAAAATATACATATACCCAAGTGTATGGATGTATGTTAGCCCCTAGCCTAATGCCACAATTGGTCCCCAATGAATTGAATATTAGGGAGATTTCTTATCATAAAATTAGAGAAAGGATAACACTAGTTTTGAAAAACAATTATAAGAGGCCATGACTAATATTTCCTATCATAATTGACCACTATTCATTTACCAAATTCCCATAGGCCAAGAAGGAAGTCGATAGGATTAAGGAGGTTAAGATCCTAACTAGTATTTTAAAAATACATGACCCTCATGGTATAATCAAAGATAATTACAAATCAATGAATATTTTACAAGACTATGAACACAAGTCCCATCCTAAGGAATAGATGTTTCAAGACATTTTAATATATGAGGAAGCCAAGAAGAGAATAAAATAAGTAGAACAAGTTGACTTGCCTCTTCTCCAATATCTTGAAGAAGGGGAGAGAGAAAAGGAAGAGAGAACAATGTTATTCAAAGATATAGGTAATTAAAAAATCCAAAGATGTGGAAGAAAAGGCTAAATCTTAGGCCATAAAAAAAAATCTTGAAGACGAAGCTAGAAGAGAGTAAGATAGGTTGGTCTAGGTTAAAGCCAAAAAAATAGAACATGACCTTAATACCAAGATAAAACTACAAGGATAATTGTACATGTTGGAGAAGAAGGTTATTTAGGGAAAGGAATCAGAGCATTCCCCCATATTGTCCCAACGAGACAAGGCCCTCGAGAAAGAACTCTAGTAAGTACCTTGGTGCAAAGCTCCATCATTTATCAAATCCTATTTCCAATGTTCCTTTGATACCTAAGAAAACATGCATTGTACCTATTGTTAATAATCCCAGGGATCTCAATGATGAAGTTGTGGAACTAGGGGACTATTACTATAAAAAATCTAGAAAGGCCATCATTCACCATGTTCCGAGATGAAGGAAAATAAGAACAACATGGGAAGAGGAAATTATTTTAGAAGGCCCCAAACAAAGGATAATATGGAGTGTCACTTGTCAAAGTAATCAAAAGGCCACTTTAGACACTAACTTTGTTTTAGGAACCCTCACTACAACAAAAAAGGAAATGACTCAAAGCCTATCCATGGATTTGGAACAAACAACTGAAGTGGTCGCATAGCTCTAAGAGCAACTAAAGAGAAAAAGGAAAAAATGGAGATCAAATTCTAGGATAGACTAGAAGAATAATGCATCACACTTTTGAAATATTTGAAGGCTCATTATAAGCAAAAATTTGCATAGCGAAAAGAAGCTCACACAACTGAGCTAAAGTTTTTAAAGGAGAATCATTGGAAATAAGTCAAGATTAGGGTTAAACAACCACAGAAAACCCAAGTTGATGGATTTAATTGCTTAAAGTGAAAGATTTAAAAATTAATAATGACCTTCCAAATGATCAAAACTCTTTTTTGGAAAAGTTAGTGCAAATACAAAAATACTATGCACAATTGGATGAGATAACCAGTGAGAAAAATTCCCAATCAAAAGCTCGAAATACAACTAGAGAGACTCTAGAATATATTATTAAATGGAGAAAGAAACATTGGGACACTCTACATTCACTACCATCACTCGATAAGAAGAAAATTGTGATATCCCTTGGCATAATGATTTGTTTGTAATTAAATGTGCATAAGTTTATTTTTTGGTTAAGTATGCTACATTGAAAAATAGATGAATATTTTAATTATTATTAATTTACTACAGATAATAGTTAGTTGAAAAGTTTTAATTATGTTATATTTTGTAAATAAAGAAAAAATATAGAAATTATTGACTGAGTACAAATGGATGAAAGAGAAAAAGGCTACAATTTAATTATGGAAAATTATTATTATCCATCAATGGTCCTAGGCATCTAATCTGGGTGATTATATTTAATTAAAAAGTTATGATACTTGCCAATTAAATGTTTCCTAGAAGGCAAGGAGTTTTCTTCAAGAGTGGGAAACAATAGCTCATTAATGAGAAGATAACTACCTGCCACCTGTTGGTGAGGTGGAGGCAATTATTAACCACCAAAAGAGTGGTAGATGGATAATATCTATTTTTGTTTACTTTCTTTTATCTCATTATTTTGAGCGCAAAATAGAGAATGAAGAGGAGTAAGTAACAAAAAATGGAGAAAAATGAATCGCAGGCTCGGTTGCTTGGGGGGGCATTAGTTGTATAAGTAGAGTCATGGTTGGGAGGATCCAAGGACTTAATCATTAATTTTCCAAGAAGAAAAAACTTGTATCATGTCAATACTTCTTCCTCCTGCATTTGATTGTTGTCTATTGAAAGAAAAAAAAATTAATACTAGTTACCAAAATTTTATACTTCATTGTGAATAAAAGATATTAGAGAATTTTTCATTTGGAAGTACTCGAATATGAAATCTAGTGAACTTATTTTACTCTTTAAATTTATAAAGTTATTAGAGAATGGAGAATTAGAAATTCATAATACCATCACAACTTTTGTACAGGATGAATTATAGATATGCATTAATTTCATGTAATTTATTTACTCTCTTTTCATTTAGAATTGTAAGAAAAGGAAAAAGAAATAATTCTCTATTCCAAGTATGAATTATTCTTGTTGGAATTATGAGAAATATATCTATATATATATATTATATATATATATATTTTATATTATATATATATATATATATATTTATTATAATATATAGATTTTATATATTATATAGATAGATAGCAATATACTATAGTAAAATTATAAATAAACTAGAACATTGAAAAGAGCAAGAAATTGTTCATTATATGCAGTCGATTTCTTCACAGTTGAAATACTATAATAGTTCTTAAAAAGGAAAAATAACTATTCATATAGAAATAGCAAATTCTAGTTATTTACATTGGAGAGGAATTACAAAACAAATTAGAAAAAATAACATATGGGGGTCTAATATAAAACATAGAACCAAATTCAATACAATAAAACATAAAAAGTCTTAGTATAATACTGGAGGAAAACCATAAATATATTCATCAATTTTAAAAATAGGAATTGAGTCAAATACTTATATACAGTTCACATTACTATATTGAAGGGCCAATAAAGACCCTTAGATAGAAAATAAAAAGAAAAATGCCAGTCTTGGTACATTAGAGGCACTATGCCATCATTAAACTTCTGAATGGGGAAGAGGTTAAAATTGTGCCTCTCCAAAATGTAATATAAATAAGAATAATTGGTGTAGGTAGAAAAACCTGAAGGCCCAAGAGCTAGACATTCGACCTTGTAATAGAAAACATGGGAATTCAGTGAGAGTTAGAGAATACATGTTGGCTTATATCGGCCTGACCGAGGTTAAAAAGAGTTATTTAGCTAAACAAATCCTGCAGCTACCAGCCCTTTCGGCAACGGCCCGCGGAATGCAGACAAAGGTCTCACCTGAGGTAGCAGGGGAGGGTGTTGGAACTAGGTTTCCACACCCTAGGGATGTCTAGTTATGGTCTAGAGGTTTCGCACACTGGTCTACAGCTCCGCACTGCTTGGTATTCGCACAGATCTAGATTGATTATATCTTTCTTATTAGTGTGCTATTCTATTGGAGGATGCAGTTATAAATAAGATTTGTTCAACAGGGTCTTTAAGCAGACATTTAACCAATGCAATCTATTTGCGCATTTAAAATGAACATAGATTTACATACATTCATACAATAAGCAGATTGATTAAATAGATATTATGAAAGTTAGATACATAATTTTGAGAAGAAACTTATCTTTATTTCCACTGATCCTCAATACATCCAGATCCACCCTGTGCACTTAGCTGTAGGGGTTCGTGCTCATAACTGCAGACTTTCCAGGCCTCTATGTACACAGTTTCTGAGCCTCTATCTAGTACCCCAACGCTTGACTCAGACTTACAAACGCTTTAGACTATCTTCTTCAAAAACCCATTACATTTCATATTCAAGATTAACCATCAAAACTTAGCTTTTTTCTACCCATAGAGCCTCGCTCTATTTATATCTTTCCTTGGCCCGCGATCCCTAAGTAGGCAGACTCTATTTACATTTCTTTACATTATTTACGGGCGGACTACTGTTTGACTCAACCTATTATAATTTGTGCTCCACGCTTTCAACGGAGTCTTTACCCTAACTTCATCCAAAATGTCCGGCTTCGAGTCCCCTAACCTTTGCATGGGGCTTCCGCTACCCAACAGTCCCCCAACACAATCATCGTGACTTGTCCTGAGTCACTTAGCTAGTTTGGCAATCTTTTCATGGAGGTCGGTTAACAACTTTGCACAACACTTCTTTCCTCAACAAATTCTGCAACGATTCGTTTTACCTGTTCCATTCGAGTCACTGATGCATCCATCTTAGTTGGATTCGCCTATGTGAAATCGCACACTTCCTGCATATGTGCTAACTTACCCTCAATCATTGTAGAGATGGCAAACGCTTCATCGAGCCAAGGCTGAATGGGTTCTTTAAGCTCTACCTCTTGTTTCTGTGCAACATCCATTTGGGCTTTGAGAGCTTCGGCCTCCCTCATTTTGGCCAGCCGCTATGTGATAGAGACCATTTATGCCTCTTCGCGAGCTGTATCATATGCCTGTTGCAGTGCGCGTGCCTCAACTTCCACGCGCTGTATGGTGGGGTCCTCTTGGAGAGATGTAAGTATACCAATAGACTGATCTAAGAGCCCCGAATATTCACGGACAACGCACCTCATTGTTTCCATGCCTGCTTGAATTTTCGCGTGATGTTGTTCATGATCTGCCAAGGGTTGCTGCGCCTGGAGTCTGAGCTCTACTATTTGTCGAGTAAGCTCCCCCTATGCTTTTACGGCCGCCTCCTAGGCCATGCAGGCTCCTGCGGCAATGTGTTGAACCTTGATAATGGTTGGAAGGTCCACAGGGATAGCTAACACCAGAACCATGCTGCATGCTTCTATCATAGCTTGCTCGACGTCCCGATAAAATTTGAACAAGGTAGCATGTTGAAGATTGACCTAGTCTAACTCGGCTTTTTGCTCCATTAAAGTATGAAGGGCATGACTTTCCCTAGCCCAGAGTTCATTAGTGAGTCCTTCATACAGTTGGTAGAGTAACCCACCAGGTAGGGTAGCTAGATTTAACTCCCAACTATGTTTGTCGTTGGTGCCTTTGACTAGGATAGCATTGGCTAGCAACGGTATAGTGTTCGGTGTAGGCGCGTGTACCATCTGCTTAGTTGTAGCTATATTGTCGATGAGGTGGACCCTGCCTAGAGAGCATGCTTGTAATGCCTCCAATTGCATCCTGATCTCCCCCAACATAATAGTTTTCTCTGTAATTAAAATGGGCAATGCACTGGTAGTGGTAGGACTCGCTGTGAATTATTTCTCTAAAACCTTCGCTATTTTGGACTTTCTCCGAGCAGTTGGTGAGTCCTATTTGCGTGACCTCTTGACCTGGTCTGCATGGTCTTGCATCTCTGTTTCCTTGTCTGACTCCGATACTTTCTCTGTCGTGGTCTCTTCTGTTGGCGGGTTCTTGGAAGCTTCTTATTGCGAAGCCATCTGCTGTTCCTGACGTGCCTTTGCTACCATGTGCATGAGTCATTGCTGTCGGTCCTTCTTCTGCTATTGTGTGTCAATTTGGTCGAGGACAGTCTTATCTGGAGCGCGCCATTCGAGTGGCCATGTCGCCAAAACTGCATAAATTGCCTGATCCGTTTCCATGAATAGGAGTGTGACCTAGGATCGTTCCGGATCCTTCCTCGCCTAGATGTAAAAGTGATGCATATCGACTTTAAACTCAGACGTTCTTTGGAAATTATTATAGATCGTGGGATACATTCATGGTCGTTGATAAATCCTTGTCCTTATCTTTCCTTCCATAGAGGTCCAAAATGCTCGGATTGCATAAACCCTTGTCGCATCCCTTGTACCGCATAGCGCCATATATCGTACTACCTCACGGACGTCATCTATAATTCTGGGGAACTGGCTATCTTGCAGCAGTTCGCCTATAACCAAGAGGATTGACAAAAGCAACCATGCATAGTGAAATGTCTTACCTTTGTCCTATGCTTCTTGACAGTTGGTCAGGAACTCATTGCATAAGAACTAAGCCCAATTGAACTGAACCCCTTCAGTACACTGTCCGGCCAGCGCAATGAAAAAAGTGGGTACCTCATCTGCATAGAACTTCCTCATGAGTTTACCAGTGAGGAGCTGGGTAGCCACTCGGATGGCTCGGTCGTTGATGCTGGCTATGACATATCCGCGCTTACCTTTCTCCATCTGATACCGCGTCTTTGTTGTGTCGGCGAGGACTACCCCACTGCTGGTTCCTGCAATGTCAGCAGGGTCATTTCCTTTCAATAGTAGGTGCGTTATTCGGTGGATCAGTTCAGCTGTGATTGGGATCGGCTCTTCTAACCACATGAATCCATCATGTACCAGACAGAGTAGTTTCCAGATTACAAATGTAGTAACAGTCATGCGGTGGTAGTGAGGTAGCCATCTGAGGTTGAGAATGCCAGCCTTCCGCACACCTAGTAGCCATGCTTGCGGCAATAATAGGTCTTCAGCCAGCTTGGGAAACTTATCGCGGTCGGCCTGATCCCAATATTCAAACTTAAGGATCGGAATGCACCCTAATAGCAAGCCTTCGAACCTTATTTCATCTAGAAGAAGCGGGGCCTGAAGCTCAACCTTTGCAATGTCTAGGCCCTTGGGTAGTTTGGTTGACCGTCGCCACAGAGAGATATGGAGGTAATGATGGGTGTTGGAATGCATCCACTTCTTCTTCAGCTTATGCATCTATCTGGTCAAGCAGCTCCTGGAGAGCATCGTCATCCTCGTTTTTTTCGGTGGAAATGGCTTTGCTCTCATCGGCTGTGGATTTTTTGGTGAACCGTGGTGAGGCCCAGACTATTTCTGTCTTCTGCTTAGTCTTCTTCTTTCGCGATGTGCGTGGGGATTTCGGAACCCCCGGTGGTTGAATGATGCCCTATGGCTCTTTTGGATTCAACTGCATTTCCTCTATGACTCGTGCTCGGCTTGTGGCCATGGTACTCATGGGTTGCCTGGGATCCGAATGCTTACTACTATATTCTGATGTATAGTGACAATATGCTCGTGTCGTGCCCAGGTCATAAAATAAAGCCATAAATTTGAACGACTCCCTTCCCTCCTTTTCTAGCTTAGTACTAACATCCCCTCGACATATCTTAGCAATTATGACTCAGACTTTTCGTCTTAAAGGTCTGCTGCCTACTCCTTCCTACCATACTGTAATGTCCTTGACATGAATAGTGGTGCTAATGGTCATCTCTTGATTGGTTTGCATGGTAGCGTAGTCCATTGGGTGCTGCTACGATTGGGAGGATGAAGTAATTTGGGAGGGAAGCATTTTTCCAGACTGGCTTCCTGCAAACTTGTTTATAGTCCCACTCCTTATTTCAGTTGCTCGGGGCACTAAGACTATAGCGTTGACCACTAGTCAGGTGTTCACATCGCTGGTGCATCGTTGCAATGTCCCTGCCAGCCCAGGCTGTGAGCACTATTCGAGCGCTCAGGTAGCCAGTTTTTTGTTCTTAGTAGTATTCCTAAGTGGTCCGAATCGCCTTATGTGTAGAGTGGCTACATGACATGACATTCTACTGAATCCGTTCCCGTATATAACGCTTTGGTCTCTCAACCATGCCCAAAGTGTGCTATTAGCACGGGGCTTGCGGCTACCCGGATTCCTTTGAGCTCTCTTCCATTGCTTAGTCCAGACCCATCTAGTCCATGGTATTTGCAACTTCCAAGAGGTCTGTGTCATTGGATGGCCATGATGTGTGCTGCTCATTGAGTCCCTGCGGACCTTGTCATTGGCTACTGGTGACTAGAGTTGCTTCAGGCTGCTTTCCTTACTTTATCTGGACACTTGTGCTTGCACCTATCCACGACCTCCATGTTTTTTCTTTCGCTTTATCAAGACTGCCCCTTTTGCTGAAGCCATGGTCGTTCGGGGTGCTATCGTAGATAGTATTGGTGCACCTGGTTTAGATTTCATCAAGGAAACTAGTTCTTCGGCTTCCTCTGCGAGCGGCTCTACAGCTCCTGTTGCGACCATCCTATTGCAATTTAATGTGGTTACTTCATGCAGTTGGTTTTTCCACCATTCAACCTCTTCATCCAAATTCGATGTGCAAGAGCTATCGCAATCCCATGAGAGTTGCCCATCCACTGTTGGATTCACCCTATCCCGATTTCGTATTGTGAGCTAGTAGATACAATCTAGTTCTTCATCACTGTCATCATTGCACACAGGTTCATTATAATGTGCTCCTTCAGCTGGATCCAATGGAATCACTACTCGGAGAGAATTATTTTCAAAGATCATTTTTCGTTTCTTGAGGTTGATGATTCCATTCATGTCTGTTGCCCAATCTATCCTTAGCAGTGCCGGATATGGGTTACTATCATCGACAATTTCAATAACTTCAAAATCAATTTACGTTCTGGCACCGTCGATGTCCACGGTAACCCCTTTTAGCCTTCCCATAGGAAGAATCTTTTGTTGGTTTGCCATCCACAATTGGATTGGGGACCATTGCAGCGTAGGCCTGCCCATGCATTCCCAATTCTGTTTGGTAGGAAATTTGCATCGGACCCCAGATCTAAAATGACTTGGTCCATCTCATAGTCGCCAATCTGGATGGTCAGTCGTGTCTCTCGACCGGTATGCAAAACATGTTTGCCCAAATTGCGGATCTAGCGCGGTTCGTTTGCCCCTACACATCTAGTTATTAACTCTTGTAACCCTTTCACTACATTAGCATCCCTCAGAAGCTTCATATATGTTTCTAAGAAGGTAGTTATCAAAGACCTATCCTGTTCTAGTTCCGGTTGCCCCTTACTACCCAAAGTAGATGCTTCTGCAAAATTTTTCTTAGCCTCCAAAAAGGTTTCCTTCACTCGTGCTAAATCAAATTTTGGTTGTTTTGCGGGAGCCTTATGAACCCAAGTATCCTCTTCCGGCTTCTTCCCCTTATCTTCCCCTGTAGTTGTGCTACTTCTAAGCATATATTTATGTTAGGGTCTTTGGTTTGTGGTTCAGCCTTCATCATTTGGACATTCTGAGTGGGGCTAGCTAGGAGCACTCCTTTTTCCCGCAATTGAGAAATTAGCGTAGGGCAGTCGACTACATTTTGATCAAACTAGTAGCATGATGGACAATAGGCTTTGGTTGGATTCATACAATCCCGAGCGTAATGCTCTGGCCCTCCACAACTGTAGCAGATTAATTGTCCTCGTCCTTGTCCAGGTACCATTCCACCGTGATCCCATCTACGTACCGGGAATCCCCCTCGCGCGAATGGTGTGGCTGGGTCCTGCCCACGTGTCTCTATTTTCATCCTATGTGTAGGTGGTCGATCCATCAACATGCGAAAATCTTTTTCCTCGTGACCCATCGTTCTGCAAAAATTACAAAATAAGTGTTGAGGATTTTGTCGTAAGCTTGGCAATAGGTGGCAGTTGTCTATGGCATGCTTTCCTCCTACCTGGCAAATCGCGCACAAAAGCACAAGTGCGGCACTCAGTCTTGCTTGTACCTCCACTTTTAATGGCATCGGGCCTCCTCCTGCCAGATAGTTCACGAAGATAGGGCAATGGTCCTTGTCATGCACTTGGCTCTTACATTTAATACAACTTTCCTCCAAACGTACCTCTGGTTGGGACATTCTTCCTTGCTTTAAGCTCTACACTTCCAAACTCAAGTTTTGAAGTTGCACGTGGATTTGCTGAACTCTCAACCCTAGGTTCAGAATTGGGATCGCATGTAACCTCATTGCTGTCTCCAGTGCCTTAGCTTGGGTTGAGATCTTATGTTGTGACAAAGCCATCCTCAGATGGGGTGTGAATGACGCCACAAACCACGCACAATGCTGGCCATCTGTCAAAGTCATGTTAGCTTGGCAGATAGTAATCTTTAACCTTTGGTCCAGATCCCACGGAGTTTCGCCAGGCAACATTTCTATCTCCTTGAACCCAATGACCGACTGGGCTTCATACTTTGGTTGTCCAAACTCTTTATTAAGCGCATCCTGGATTGCCGCTATTCCCTCATTCAGATTGTCAGTTGAGTATTTTATGTACCATGTCAGCGCATGGTCCTGTAGTGCACTGACCAGTGTAGCATTTTTGATGTTTCCATATATTATGCCTTGCGCGTCAATACAAATTTTATCACAAACCAGGACCGACTTGGCTCTTCAATCCCTACACCTTGAAATGTCAGTAACTTGAATGTGGTCGCCATCCTAGCTTTCGGTGGTGGAGGGGCTGGAGGTGGTGTTGGTGTGGATGGACTCGACGTGGGTGAAGTGGGTGGCGGTGTAGATGGAGGTGGTATTAGTGGGAAGTGTTCTTTAATCAATTGGACTGCACTTCCTGGCGAGAACCTAGTGATATCCTCCTCACTCTCCTATGAGATAGAAATCAGAGGGTTGTTCTCTACTCCTCCTGCTCTTCAATAACCCCTTTCGCTCTGTGTTACTCCAGACATCAATATACATGTAGAATATATTTTTCACACAACAACATCTTAATCCAAGTATTCAATGATTTGATGTACCTACCTCACGGTGCTTGGAGAAATTGTCTTTCTACTTCACTGTAGCTTACGGTTGTATCTATCATGAATTCAGTGAGAAATCCCCCTATGATTCGATCTAACTAGTGGTCTACCACGCGCACAAGTTTATCTTCAGTGGCTTCTAGCCTGTGCACCAGTTCTGGAGTCCACACTATCTTCTGGTCTAATCTGCACCTTCCCACACTATCAGCTAACTTCGTCATCCACTAATACAATTCTATCGGAAATGTTACGAAGAAGATCTCATGTATATCTGTGAATATATAGCGATCTAACCACTCTTCGCCCAATATCCGCGAGTTTCAGTTTTCCTGAACTGCGAACTTGGGAAGCTCTAGATCCCACCACTCTTCAAGCTCTTTCTTCATAGGATTCTAGTGTTCCCACATTAGACACCCCTTTGGCAAATCCCATTCCCGGCAATGGAACCGTTTGTTGGCTTATATGGGCCTGACCCAGGTTTGAAAGAGTTATTTAGCCAAACAAATCCGGCAGCTACCACCCTTTCAGAAATAGCCTGCAAAGTGCAGACTGAGGTCTCACTTGAGGTAGTAGGGGAGGGTGCTGGAACTAGGTTTCCGCACCCTAGGGATGTCTAGTTATGGTCTGGAGGTTTCGCGCACTGGTCTACATCTTCGTTCTACTCGGTATTCGCACAGATCGAGATTGATTATATCTTTCTTATTAGTGCACTATTCTACTGGAGGATGCAGTTATAAATTGGATTTGTTTAACAGGGTCTTTAAGAAAGCATTTAACCAATGCAACCGTTTCGCACATTTAAAATGAACCCAGATTTACATACATTCATACAATAAGCAGATTGATTAAACAAATATTATGAAAGTTAGATGCAGAATTTTTAGAAGAAACTTATCTTTATTTCCACTTATCCTCAATACATCTAGATCCGCCCTACACACTCAACTGTAGGGGTCTGCGCCAATAGTTGCGGACTTTCCAGGCCTCTGCGCACACAGCTGCAGAGCCTCTATCTACTACCCCAACCCTTGACTCTGACTTATAAACACTTTAGACTATCTTATTCAAAAACCCATTACATTTCATATTCAAGATTAACCATCAAAACATAGCTTTTTCCTACCCATAGAGCTTCGCTCCATTTATATCTTTCCTTGGTCCACGATCCCTGAGCGGGCTGACACTATTTACATTATCTATGAGTAGACTACCCTTTGACTCAACTTATTATATTTCTCACTCCGCACTTTCAACGGAGTCTTTACCCTAACTTTACCCAAAATGTCCAGCTTCGAGCCCCCTAACCATTGCGTGGGGCTTCTGCTACCCAACAATACAAACAACATAGACTCTTCCAAGGAATTTATCCTTGCCAACAAATAATAATAGTACTTATGTAAAGGAAAAATATAAAATTCAGTTAAATAATTGTGAATTGACATGAATATTCTAATAGAGGGTCAAAAACAACAATTTTATAGAGGAAGTCAATAAAAGAAGAAAATGATTTACCTGTAATAGTAAAAGAACAACTTGGATATCTCCTCTATCCACATCAAAAAAATGCTAAAGTGAGATAAGAAACATAATGTGTAACAACCTAGGGTTAAAAGTTCATGTAATAAAGTTAATAAAGGAAAAATAAAACCAAGGTCATGGGATATGTATTCCAAGCTTAATGTTGGGAAAAGCATCCTAGTAGGCATCACTTGTTGTTTATTATGGCTAAGGGGAAATTGGCAAAGGAAAAGATATATTATTGGCATTTATTTTATGAAAATAAAGGAAATTAGGAGAAAAGGAAGTAGAAATGTCATAGGTTGCATGTGAGGAGGAAATTGAAGGAAAATACAGGGAAATGAAGAAATTAGAGGCCTTAATGATAAAAAGGCTTCTAAAGATTAGTTTAAAGATTTTTGTCAACCTTTTATCAGTTGAGTTTTGGAATTGGTTTTCAGAGAGGAGAAGAGCACCAAGAGGATAAATCAAGAAAGCAAGCAAGGGAAGGACAAGGAAAGAAAAGGAAGGAAAAGGAAAGCAAAAGGAAGGACACGGAAAGAAAAGGAAAAGTTGGATCAAGCGGCTTAGTGGGAACACTTGCAGATAATAGGTTGCATGTATGATTTCATAGTTGGTTTGTGCATGCATGGTACATGCATGTGTGTATTTGTTGTCATTGACATGGGTTTTTCCAAGTTTGACAGTGGTTTCAGCGTTTCTTTGCCATTTCTCGATAGCCATGGTGTGATGGGATTCATTCTTGGTTGAGCTTTGGATTGCATGAAGGCTTTGGATCTGGGTGAGGTGGTGTAAGGAAAATCTCAAGGGTTGGGTGTGGAGATGGATTTCTCTTGGCATCCCTCAATAGGTGGGTGAAGACAAGAAAATTCATCAAGGGATGGTGATGGAATTTTGAGGCATCCAAGTTTGGTTTGGTTTTGTGATCTCATGGCCCTTTTAGGTGAGATCTGTTTCTGGGAAAATTAGTGTCTTTTCAAATGACTAACCCTCTACGTTTAGCAACTACCTTATAAACAACAGTTTAAATCAATTTAATGATTTTTCCTATGCGTAACAGATAAGAGAAAGATAGTGGAACCAACCTAGAACTTTCGCTTAATCCCTTGCTTGATCTCTCTCTCCTTTGGAAGATCCTGCAATTCCTCCCCATACTTAACACACTTGGAGAGTACGTGCACAATTACAACAACAAAGAATCGTCAAAGCATTGTGATCTATTACAACATAAACATCACAGAATCAGATACATAATGAACAAATGATAGCATTCGCAATTGCATAATCATATGGGAGAAAACTTGAAGAGCTTTACTAATAGAAAGGAGAATTACAACCCAGTTGTCTGATCCAATGCCATCCTCCCATATTCAATCCTTCTTCACCTCATGAAATAGTAAGATCACACCAACAAGAATACAATGCTCTCTCCTCAATTACAAACTATCAACACCTACTTGCAATTCGCAACATGCCAACATCTTGATCTCTTGGATGGGAGATCAATTTATAGATTTTTGCAAGGGTGTGATTCATCCATGGGGTTTGATTGGTGTCATTCCACTTGTTACAATTGGTTCCACAAGAGAAGGGATTGGAGATGCTTTCCTAGTTCCCTTGTTCATCCTTTGGCGAACTCAGAGAGGCAAGTGGCACAGGAGAAGTTTCTAGAAGATTCCATGAGCAACCAACTTACAAACTGTCTTGGAAATTTGTCCAACTTCACCCATCGCACCCTATAAAAGGCCTAAATAGTATGCATTGCACCGTGGTAGTGTACCACTCAGTATGCATCGCACTTTTCCAGTGGAGCCATCAGTATGGTTCAATTTAGGCAATTTCTGGATGGTTTCTCATATGGAACTTTTGGGGAATGATGTATTCAGATGACTATGTTCCTTTAGGGTATGAAACAACTATTTTAGGGGTTGATGAACCCTAGTACATCGATGTATAAGTTTGGGGTTGATGTGCCCAAACACGTCTATAACAGTTGCCCCCTAAAGCATGAGGTCGTAAATATTCATGTCGGGTGAAATTTATTATCATGAGGATCCGATGTTTCGAACTGGAAGGTGACCTGCATAAGTTACAATACATCATCATAATATGATTTTCATGATCTAGCTAAGGGAGGCATTCCCATGCTCAGCTTTATAAATTTCATTTCATGTACATAGATCAGATAGTCATCTGTAGATACAGACTCGTGATCCTATAGATATAGAGTCACAATCCATGATTAGGATGACCATCTGTGTAGAGCCTTTGTACATTTGATGTTTTTATATTCCTAAATATATCGCAGTCTCAATGGATGAAACTAGATCTGCGGTCTTCAAACTTGTTCAATCTTTGCTCGATGTACAAGTCAAACCATGTGAAGAGATGTTCTGAAGTCGAACATGGAAAGACATTGTCTGATTACCAGCCGATGATGTGAACTGTTAACAGACGCGAGAGGGATCACCGATAATGATAATGATCCTCACGGTACTATAGTACAATTCACATGGTGTGAATACATGATCCGATGTCAAATACCATGCAAAATCTTTTAGTCGAAGGCCATTGATGTCAACCTGTCGCTGGAAGTGAGAAACTTGCCATTGATGTATGCAAGCCTCAAAGCACTGAAAGGGTTGTTTCTAAGTCAACTTCTTGGATAATGAGCTGATGTCAGCAAGAAGCAACTCGTCGTAGGAGGGCCTTGATGTATTCCACATCTATGACATGAAACGAAGCAAATGGTTTCTAGAGGTGAAAATGAAACGACGACACAAGGTTTAGGAATGGTGGTCATGAAAAAATGAAGGTTGGAGGTATTGCAGGGTATGAGACATTAACTAGATGACTTCTCAACTAGATGAATTCTCTTGAACATGTCGGTAACACTGAGATGAATTGGTAGTGTTAACCCCATAATATGGATGGTATGAAAGACCAATGGTATGATGACTGGTGAATGGAATAACCCAACCCAACTCAATCATGGAGATGAAGTGAAAGTGTCATGTTTAAGAGTGACTTGCCACCATAAATTCTTCAAGTTTTTTCCCTTTTTCCCCTGTCGTTGCTGACCAGTACCTCTTGAGTTTTGTCAAGTTTGAGGAGGATAACATATGCTTGTTGTATAATTCACCCTTCGAGCAAACCTGTCGCTATTTAATGTTTTAATGAGTCTAGCAATAGTAAAACTCGGTCTCGTCTAGATGGACAAGTTTGTTGCTATTATTTTAATGAGTTTAACGACAAGAATAACTCAGTCCTTTTCATGTTTAGAGAGTTTGAAAGGGATAAAAAGAAAACTCCATAAGTTCTTTTTCATAAAATAATCCCTCAGGTCTGAAAAAGGATAAAATAATGTAGGAGGGATGACATTTCCAATACTTTAACAAGCTGGAAACAACAAGCACTCGACAATATTTTCATGTTTAACGAGTCTAAAAAGGGTTTAAAGAGGACTCTATTTTGAGGAACGAGTGGTGTCTAGGGTAGCAACTAGTTCTGTTGATGTTGCAACTTCTCAAAACATGTTGATTTATGTGAAGAGGTTGGCTAATAAGACCACTCATTGCAACTGTTCCTCAAAAAAGGGTAAAACAACCAAGTGAAAGCGTATGATCAGCCAAAAAGATGGTGGCGATGGGATGAAAACATCCAAGGCTCATATGATAGAAAAGCATGATAGGATGGAGATCACGAGGGTTAAAAATTGAAAATGGTCCATTTTTAGACAAGCTTGAACCATAGGGAACTATGCTTGGATTCAGTTTCATGTTTACACAAGCTTGAAACGAAAAATTATGCTTGAGTTGGTTTGCATGCCCTTCGCTTGATGAAAGGGAGAATCTCCTATAACCAGATGGAAGTCAC
>APFE031194026.1:34587-53231 GCA_000404065.3 Pinus taeda | reverse complement strand
TTTGATTGCATAACTATTCAAAGAACATGAAGGCCAAAATAACTACCTTAAATATTAAAGGGAAAGTAGACATTTGGTTGGAATATGTGAATAATGTTAAAACAATTCGAGTTGTTCACATGTGTTCCTTACCTCAAGGATGAAAAATCAAAGATTCAATGGTTCATCAGCAGGTTGTCAATGACATATAGAGACCAGATTGAGTTTGATAATCCTAGGTTGTGGGAGGAAGTCATAAGGAAACATAAGCATTTTTATGGGCAATCAAAGCATAAATCTGAGCCTAATCTTGATTTGAATGGTAATGAGAAAGTTAAAGGGAAGTGGCCACCGAAGTCGGGAATACCTTAGGATGCAGGTGAGAAAGAAAATTTTTAATACAGTTGAGAAGGGACATGGGTCACAGCCTGGAGAGTAGCAGTGTATAGGTGATGGTAGGGGACCATTGCAGTGTTGGATATGTGGTAACTATCATCGTAAGAAGGATTTTCCATTATAATAGGGTGGCAGGCCTCAGATCTATAGTTCTTAAGAGGCACAAACAGTTGGGGATGTTGGTCATAGAATTCCTCAGATTTATGCAGATTTATCACTAGGCATCCATTATTGAGATCGAAGGTAAGTTTTCTGGTCAAGTTGTTTCTATTTTGATTGAAACTAGATATAATTATAGCTATGTTAATCCTGACTTGTCGGATAAGTGTGGTTTTACAAAAGAAGTGCATACAGAGTCTTGGTTGGTGCAGTTGGCTTCATGTACTAAGAAGAGAGTTCATCACTGGGTAAGAGATTGTGCATTTGAGTTAAATTGTATGCCTACACATACACTTTTAAATGTGCTCCAATTAGGATCATATGGTATGGTTTTGGGCATATATTGGTTGTACCTCCACAAAACCAAAGTAGATTATTATAACAAGGCTATTGAGTGCATGGATGATAATGGGGAAAGAAGAATCTTGCAGGGAAACAAGAAAGCTACATCGGTGAGGATGGTCACAACTATGTAGGAAAAGCATAGTTGCAGGAAAGGGTGCATATTATTTGCAGTTCATATTTCTAATGACAAGGGTAAGGATGTTAAGGATGCAAAAATCTTCAAGAGGTACTGTGTCTCACAGTAGTTTCATGATTATTTCCTGTAGAGATTCCAGAGTTTCCTCCTCACAGAGAAGTGGAATTTTCTATTGAGTTGGTATAAGGATAAATGCCAACATCAAAGGCACATTACAGGATGAGCACTCTATAAGTTTCAATTGAAGGAAATGCTTGATAATGGATACATTAGGCTAAGTAAATGACATTGGGGTGCACCAGTGTTGTTCAGGAAGAAGAAGGATGGTACTCTTAGGTTGTGCATTGATTACAGACAACTCAACAAGGTGATGATCAAGAACAGGTATCCGTTGTCGAGGATTGATGACTTGTTTTATCAGTTGAAGGGAGAAACAGTTGTTGGGTGTGGAGCCTGATTATCTTCTTTATTCAAAGGTATCACCGCACTGGAGCCCAGTTCGTAATGTAGCGACAACATTGCCCATAAAATGTATGCCACCGGGGGGGTCTAGGGGGGGTGAAGACAATATTTGGAGCCCCACCCTAGCAGGGGATTGGGGGCAGCACCACCAATGCTAAAAACATATGTGAAATTGCCTTGTAAGATGTTGTAATTTCATAGTCAATCTGGGACATTCATTAGGCAGAGATCTTACAGTAGAAGTTATGTTTAATTTAGGTTGTTTTTCCCTAGAAGGCAACCCTCGCTATATATGAGGGAATTGTATTGCATCTATGTAGATCTATATTCTTAGTAGAAAAGAGAGAGGAGATTGTGTGAGAGTGAAGAGGTAATTACAGTGGATCTGATGTAGGTTGTATATATTTAGTTTGTTGGATAATATAAAAGGAAGGACTGGGTATTTCTTCGTGGATGTAGCCCAAATTGCATGAACCAAATATATCTGTCTCTCTTGTTTTATGTGTTTTCTATGTTTATATTTCTCCAATATATTTTATGTGTTCCATTTCTATGTAATATATAATTTTCTAACAGCTGGTATTAGAGCCGAAGGTCTATTTGGATGATAAACTCGTAGGACAGAAGGGTTCCTCATTCGAGTGGGAGTAGTGGCAGAAGATGGTAGGTTTAGGGTCAAAAAATTTAACGGCCAAAACTACCAGATACGGAAGATGTAGATGTAAGATTATTAGTATCAGAAAGATTTGTACCTACCATTGAGTGGAAAGACAAAGAAGTCGATGAGTATGACAAACACAGAATGAGATATTCTCGATAGAAAGGCACTTGGAACAATATGACCGTGTTTAGCGGGCTCGATAGCCTTTAATATTTCAAAGGAAATGACAACAGAGGGTTTAATGTCGGCATTGGAAAAACTATATGAAAAAACCTCGGCCTCAAATAAGGTATTTATTTTGAAGTGTTTATTTAATATAAAGATGTTAGAAGGCGGATTTATTGCTGATCATTTGAATGAATTTAATACAGTTACTAGTCACTTAAGTTCTATAGGGGTAACTTTTGATGATGAATTTAGGGCTCTGTTATTTCTATGTTCATTTCCAGAAAGTTGGAACAGTTTAGTTATGGCTATTAGTAACTCTATCTTCGGATCTAGTACTTTAAAGTTTGATGTTGTCGATGCAATCCTGAGCGAGGAAATGCGACGTAAAAGCTCTGGTGAGACATCAAGTAATGCTTTGACTGCAGAGAGTAGGGGAAGAAAATTGGAAAGAGGAAAGAGCCTAGCATATCGCAGTAAGTCAAGGAAAGGCAGATCTGTCTAGATCAGGGATAGTGTGCTAGAAATGTGGGAAGAATGGACACCTTAAGAAAGACTACAAGTCTCAGAAGAGAAAAGAAGGAGACACACAACAAGAAAACAGTCATGAAGTGAATGTGATAGGTGATGTGTTGTAAAATTCTTTGAATATTTCATTAGAAAATAATATTGATTCCTGGGTGGTAGATTCATGGGCCTCATTCCATGCTACACCTGATAGGAAACATTTTCATGATTATGCTCAAGGAGCTTTTGGACAGGTTCGATTGGGTGATGATAAACCTTGTAAAATCATTGGAATGGGTACAGTTTTCATAAAGCAACAGAATGGAAATCAATGGTTGTTGAAGGAGGTAAGGCATGTTGTAGATCTAAAGAAAAATCTAATTTCAACAAAGCAGTTGGGAGGTGAAGTTTGTGTAACTACTTTTACATATAAACCTGGAAGGTCACTAAAGGAGCCTTGGTAATAGCAAAAGGAGAAAAGGTTGGTACATTGTATTTATGCAATGGTATTTCTAATTTTGTTAATGCTTTAACCTCTACAATAGAAGATATGACATTGTGGCATCATAGGCTTGGGCACATGAGTGAGAAGGGGATGCAGATCCTTCACTCAAGAAATTTGTTGCCAAGTTTGAAGCATGTTGATTTAAAATTCTGTGAGAATTGTGTTTATGGAAAACAAAAGAGAGCCAGATTTCTTAGAGTTGGGAAAGAAAAGAAGAGCGAAAAATTAGAGCTTGTGCATACATATTTATGGGGTCCTTCTCAGGTATCATCACTCAATGGATCTCATTATTATGTTACTTTTATTGATGATGCAACTAGAAAAACCTGGATTTATTGTATTTGGAAAAATATGATGTATTTGATACTTTCAAGAAATGGAAATCTTTGATTGAAAATGAGATAGGAAATATGTTGAAGTGTCTCAGATCAGACAATGGAGGTGAATATTGCAGCAAAGAGTTTGATAGGTACTATTCAGAGTATGGAATTCACAGAGAGAAGATAGTTTAGGAACACCACAAGAAAATGGCGTGTCAAAAAGGATGAACAGGACAATCATGGAGCATGCAAGGTGCATGAGATTGCATGCAGGATTGCCTTTACAATTTTGGGCAGATGTTGTAGATATTGTTGTTCATCTAATAAGAAGAGGGCCTTCAAGTTCCTTGGATGGTGGAATTCCAGAGGAGGCATGGACAGGTAAAAAGGTAAACTACTCATTTTTAAAGACTTTTGGTTGTGAAGAGTTTATCCACATTAATAAAGAAAATAGAACAAAGCTTGAGGCAAAATCAAAGAAATGTACCTTTATTGGATATGGTGTTAATGATTTTGGTTATCACTTTTATGATTATGGAAAACACGAAATCATTAGGAACAGAGATGTCATATTCAATGAAAAGGTTTTGTATAAGGATCAGATGCAGGAAAAGAAACAGGAGAAAGAAAACAGAGAATACACGGTGCTTGATGAGATCAAAGAAAAAGTGAATGTGCATAAAAATCATAATGATCAACATCCAGAATAACAACAAAAACCACAACAACAACAAGCACCTCAAACACCTAAAAGTGGTGTTAAACTATCTACCAGGATAGCTAGACCCCCTGAATGATACTCTCCTTCATTATAATATTTATTGTTGACTGATTCTGTTGAACCAGCATGTTATGAATAAGTAGTGCAGGTAGAAACTAGGAAGAAGTGGGAGCAATACATGAAAGAAGAGATGGACTCCTTAGCACATAGCCAGAATTGGGACTTAGTCAGGTTTCCAGCAAGTAAAACAACATTGTAGAATAAATGGGTTTACAAGTTGAAGGAAGAAGATGGAGGTAGAAAAAGGTATAAAGCTAGTCTTGTGGTGAAGAGGTTTGTATAGAAAAAGGGTATAGACTTTGATGAAACATTTTATTATGTTTTTAAAATGACTTCAATTAGAATTATTTTAACTCTAGTAGTAGCTGAAGATTTTCATCTTGAGCAGTTAGATGTAAAGAAAACCTTTCTCCATGTGGATTTGGAGGAAGAGATATATATGCAGCAACCACAAGGATATGAGGTAAAAGGGAAGGAGAAACTAGTGTGCAGGTTGAAGAAGAGATTGTATGGCTTAAAACAGGTTCCAAGGAAGTGGTATGTTAAATTTGACATGTTTATGTCTGAACAAGATTATACTAGATGTCACTCTGATCATTGTGTTTATCTCAAAAGGAAAAATGATGTCAGCTATATTATATTGTTATTGTATGTAGATTGCATGCTTGTTGTAGGTTCTAAAATGCAGGAAATAAATGTTCTCAAAATAAAATTGGCAAACTCATTTGCAATGAAGGATTTGGGTGCTACAAAACAAATCCTTGGTATCAGAATAACTGGAGACAGGAAGAATAAAAAATTAACATTGTCTCAGAGTGAGTACATAGAAAAGGTGTTGAAAAGATTTAATATGCAAAATGCAAAACCAGTTAGTATAACTTTGGCTAGCAATTTCAAACTAAGTAAGGAAATATGTCCCAAGACTCGAGAAGAAATGGATTATATGTCTAAAGTTCCATATGCATCAGTAGTTGGAAGCTTAATGTATGAAATGGTATGCACAAGGGCTAATGTTGCACATGCAATGGGAGTTGTAAGCAGGTACATGAACAATCTAGGAAAAGAACATTGGATTATGATGAAGTGGATTCTTAGGTATTTGAGAGGTACCACAAATCAATTATTATGCTTTGGTGGTTCAAACATTGCTCTGCAGGGATATGTTGATGCAGATATGGTGAGTGATAGAGATAATTGGAGGAGCACCACAGGGTATGCGTTTACTGTAGGTGGAACAACTATTAGTTCGGTCTCAAAAATGGAAAGTGTTGTTACACTCTCAACAATGGAAGCAGAGTATGTTGCTGCTATAAAGGCTAGTAAAGAAATGATTTGGTTACAAAGGTTTCTAGATGAATTGGGTAAGAATCAGGAGTTGGGTAGGTTATACAGTGACAACCAGAGTGCAATACATCTTGCAAAGAACTCTGCATTTCATTCCAAGACTAAACATATACAACTCAAGTATCATTTCATACAATTAGCATTGGAAGATGGACAGTTGAAGCTGGAAAAGATACACACTAGCCAGAATCCTACAAATATGTTAACAAAAGTTGTAACCACGGAAAAACTGAGATTTTTATCATTTCAATTGGTCTTCAAGTATGATGAAGAAGATAAGAAACAACCATGTCCAAAGTGGAGTCAGTGTCCAACCAATGAACACCAGTGGAGTTGCTATAATATGTCTCCAAGTGGGAGATTGTTGGGTGTGGAGCCTGATTATCTTCTTTATTCATAGGTATTGCCACATTGGACCCCAGTTCGTAATGTGGGGGCAACGTTTCCCATAAAATGTATGCCACCAGGGGAAGCAATGACGATTATTTGAAGCCCCCCCTGGTAGGGGATCAGTGGCAACGCCCCCGAAGCTAAAACTAGATGTCAAATTTCCTTGTAAAATGTTATAATTTCATAGTCAATCTGGATCATTCATTAGGCGGAGTTCTGATGGTAGAAGCTATGTTTAATTTTAGGGTTTTTTTTCCCTAAAAGGAAACCCCTTGCTATATATGAGGGAATTGTATTGCGTCTATGTAGATCTACATTCTTAGTGAAAAAGAGAGAGGAGATTGTGTGAGAGCGAAGAGGGAATTACACCGAATCTACTGTAGATTGTATATCTTCAGTTTTCTAGATAAAATAAAAGGAAGGACTGTTTGTTTCTCCATGGATGTAGCCCAAATTGGGTGAACCACGTATATCTGTGTTTCTCTTTTTTTATGTGTTTTCTGTGTTTATATTTCTGCAATATATTTTATGTATTCCATTGCTTTGTAATATATAATTTTCTAACAATAGTGTTCTCAAAGATTTATTTGAGATTAGGATATTATCAGGTACACATAAAAGAAGAGGACATCTACAAGACTACTTTCTATACCACGTATGGTAACTATGAATTTATTGTGGTTCTATTTGGTTTGACTAATGCTCCATCTACTTTCATGTGCTTGATGAATAGTGTGTTGTGTCCTTATCTGAACAAGTTTTTTATTGTATTCATTGATGATATGTTGATATATTCTAAGAATGAGGAAGAGCATGTAGAACACTTAGCAAAAATATTGAGATTGCTAAGAGAACATCAATTGTATGACAAGCTTAGTAAGTGCAACTTCTTTTAGACATAGGTACATTACTTAGGACATGTTGTCTCCAAGGAAGGGACAGTAGTGGACCCAGAAAAGATAAGAGCTATCATGGAATGAACAACTCCTATAAACGTGGATGAGATCAGATCAATCATTAGGCTAACATGCTACTATAGGTGGTTCATTAGGAAGTTCTCATGAATTTCATATCCTATTACACCCTTACGAAGGAAAGATAAGGAATGTGCAACAAGTTTTGAGTAGTTGAAGCAGTTGCTTATAAATTCTCTAGTTCTAAAGATTAGAGATCTAGATAAAGAGTTTGAGGTGTGGAAAAATGCTTGCAAGAGGGGACTTGGTGGAGTCTTGATGTAGGGGGGACAAGTGGTGTGCTATGAATTAATGAAATTGAATGAGCATGAGCATAATTATGTGACTTATGATCTTGATTTGGCAGTGATCATTCATGCCTTGAATATGTGGAGGCATTATCTTCTTGGTAGGAGGTTTGTATTGATGAGTGATCATAGTGGGTTGAGGTAGTTTTTGACCAACCTAATGTGAATTCTAGGGAATATATATGGTTTACTACCCTTAGTGAGTTTGAATTTGAGATTAGATACATTTAAGGAAATGGTAATTCGTTTGAAAATTCTCTTAGTAGGAGAGTGTAGGTACAACATGTTGGAGATGTGAGCTCTTATGGGATAGATTTATAGGATCAAAATTTGCAGGAAGGAAAAAAGGATGATAGGTATCAACATATTAGGTAGAGTTTAGAGTAGGGTAAAGGTGACTTGGATGTGGACTATCATCTCACAACGAATGGTTTGATCAGACTTAGGGACATGATCTATGTGTCGGATGATAGTGAACTCTAGAATATTATCTTGAGGGAGTTTCATGTCAAGCCATATTCAAGTCACTAGAGATATCAGAAGACATTGACAGTGGTTAATAAGTCCTACTACTAGACGAATCGAAAAAAGTAAGTGGCAGAGTCTGTTACTAGATGCTAAGACTATCAACAGGTGAAAGTTAAGTGTAAACACCTAGTGAGTTTGTTACATCCTACTCTGATTCCGGAGTGGAAATGGGAGGTAATTTCCATGGATTTCATTACAGGTTTGTCAAGGATATTGAAGTAGCAAGATTCCATAATGGTTGTGGTTGATAGGTTGAGCAAGGTAGCTCACTTCATTCCAGTGAATACTACTTATTCATCTAGTGAGGTAGCACAGGTCTTCATCATGGAGATAGTGATGTTGCATGTTGTTCTAAAGAAGATTGTATGAGATAGATATGCCAAGTTCACTTCCAAGTTTTGGAAGGATTTATTTCCAGGTTTGGTTACAATGTTAGCCTTCAGTACAACTTATCATCTGCAAACAATTGGACAGACATACAGGGTCAGCATGATACTAGAGGATATGATGAGGATGTATGTCATGCATCAACAGAGGAGGTGGGAGAAGTATCTTCCACTGATTGAGTTTTCTTACAATAATGGTTATTAGGAGTCACTAACGATGAGTCCATTTAAGGCGCTCTATGGGAACAACTGTAATACTCCCATAAGCTAGAGTGATCTAGTGAATAAGGTACTTATAGGACCAAACATGATAGCAGAGATAGAATAGGAAATGTAGATTATAAATAAGAATCTAAAGGGAAATTAGGATAGATAGAAGATTTATGTAGACCAGCATGAGGAATTTAAGGAGCTTCAGGTTGGGGAGCATGTGTATTTACGCATCAAGCGCAAGAAGAGATCCTTGATGATTGGTTCATGTGCGAAGCTGGAACCTGAGTGTTGTGGGCCTTTCAAGATCCATGAGAGGATTGGACCAATGGCCTATAGACTTGCACTTCCTATGATAGTGAAATTCCATGATGTTTTCCATGTTTCATTGCTTAAAAGATATGTAAAATATGATGATCATGTTATTAATTGGTCTGTATTGTATGTGGAACTAGAAGGAGAATTACAGCCAGAACCTTAGTGTATATTGCAGTGGAAATAGTTCATCCTCTGGAACCATGCAATTGAGAAAGTTAAAGTGAAGTGGAAGCACTTTTGGCATGAAGAAGATACCTGGGGGATGGCAGATTGGATGAAGACTATGTATCCTTCATTATTTGCTAGTGGGGTTAATCAAGTTTTTAGTATATCTACATATTTATGTAGAGTTGATATTGTAAATACCACAATGAGTTGTGTTATAAAGCTCCAATAAGCGGCATTGTTTTCTTGTTGTCGTGTTTTTCATGATGGTTTTTCTTTTGAGCATGTTGTTCATTGTAAATACTACATCGAGATGAGTTATAAAGCTCCATGGGTAGTATGTTTTGGTTTTCAAGGGTTGTAGGTATTATTAAACACCAAGGATGGTGTTCCCCTATGGAAGAGTGGTCTAGAACAACCTTGAGTGAAAAGTTCATGTAACGAAGTTAATAAAGGAAAAATAAGATCAAGGTCATGGGACACGTATTCCAAGCTGAATGTTGGGAAAATCATCCTAGTGGGCATCACCTGCTGTTAATTATGGCCAAGGGGAAATTAGAAAAGGAAATAGCAAAGGAATTTAAAAGGGAAAAATACATTATTGGAATTTATTTTATGAAAATAAATGAAATTAGGAGAAAATTAAGGTGAAATGTCACAGGTTGCATGTGAGGAGGAAATTGAAGGAAAATAGAGGAAAATGAAGAAATTAAAAGCCTCAATGATAAAAAGGCCTATGAGGATTAATTCATAACTTTTTGTCAACCTTTTGTTAGTTGAGTTTTGGAATTGGTTATTAGAGAGGATAATATCATCAAGAGGAGAAAGCAAGAAAGCATGCAAGGGAAGGATAAGGAAAGCTAAGGAAGGACAAGGAAATTAATGGAAAAGTTGGATGAAGCAGCTTCACTGGGAATACTTGCAGGTAATAGGTTGCATGTATGATTTCCTAGTTGTTTTGTGCATGCATGGTACATGCATGTGTGTATTGGTTTATTTGTTGTCATTGGCATGGGTTTCATGTTTTTTAGTGGTTTTAGCCTTGGATTGGCATTTTTTGATAGCCATGGTGTGATGGGATTCATTCTTAGTTGAGCTTTGGATTTCCAAAAGGGTTTGGATTCAAGTGAGATGGTGTCAGGAAAGTCCTAAGGGTTGGGGATGGATATGGATTTCTCTTGGAAGCCCTCAACAAGTGGCTGTAGACAGGAAAAGTCCTCAAGGGACGGTGAAGGAATTCTGAGGCATCCAAGCTTTGTTTGATTTTTAGATCTCGGGAATGTTTTAGGTGAGATGACGGTAGTGTGAGGGTAGAGGTGGTTTAACCTATGGATTCCCTTAGTTGTTTATGGATTGGTTTATCCCATGGCATCCCACATTCATGATTGTAATATGGCACGAGGGATTGGCTAAAAGAAAGATTTGGTTCAACCCAATCTATGGTCACGCGGTATGTGGAAGTCACTGACTCGGTTAGCTTTTTCACATGTTAATAAGAGCTAAGTTTATCTTGTATTTTATGAGTCAATGTACTTTTTATTATGTAGCTTTGATGGTTGTTATATCATTGTTAATATTCTAGTTATATGTTGGTTATAAACATGGTTTTATGACAGATTCAGGTTATGTCTCTTATCATATACTGATTAATAAATGAATGGTTATTGAATGCATTACCTAATTATTGAAGCTATTGTGAGATGGAATTAGTCATTCTTGGTAAGCCTCAGATAAGTTTCATATCTCTAAGTTCATAAATGCATTCATGACCTATAGATTACATGTTTTTAATGTGTTTGACGGAATGAATGTCATGGTTAGCATGGGATAGGTTAAGTCCCTAATTTATTTTTATTCTAAAGGCTTTGTATTTGTGTTATTTATCATTTATGAGAGTTTCATTAAGTTCTGGGTAGAGGTCTAGATCCTAGCCCTAAAAAAGTGGCTCATATCTTGGGGTCACTAGCATAGAACTAAGTAAATTAGACCGTAGTAGCTAGGAAGCAGGCTCATGGGAGAAACTGGAAGGTTACAATTGTTGTCTTGCCTTGTCAAGGGAGTGATTGAGGCTCTAGTTCACTAGAAAGGAAATTTAAGTAAGGGGTTAGGCACCTAGAGTGGTTGGTTAGCTCCTGGGGGTCATGTAGCACCTGAGGGATGTTAGTAAAGTTTCAAGATGTCGATTCCTCTTCCTTAACTACATTTAGGAGGTTGAGTCATGTTATAGTAGCCTTCCACTCATTTTTACCCCAACAATCGAGTTAAAGTGGGTAGATATGGGAGGTGGCATTACAAAATGTAAATCATTCAAGGAGAATATTATAAACATATGACCAAACATATTAAAGAAAAATTCAACACATTTTATAAAAATGGAGAACTCTTTATATATGTGAGGTTCAAAAAATATAAACTATATGGTGAAACCCTATTATTATGGTTATATACAAGAAGACTTAGAAATATATTTTCCAAGTAGATATTAGAGAAAAATGAAGCAAAATAAGACAAAATGACAGTGAAAAGAAGGAAACAAGTAGTTAATACTAATTGGAGTATTTTACATAGAAACCCTAAACAAAAGAGAAACCTAATAAATATTGAAGTAAGTGTTATAGCTCCAAATCTCACTCTTGATGTTTTTGATGCTGTACTCATGCCTAGGGCAACCCCTCCTTCCAGACCTGGTCCAAATACTTAAAAAACAGTGTTTTACTCCCTATACGCAACATTGCCCTGAGCTAAATGCATGTATACGCGGGTCTGTGTATACCCAACCCACGTATATGTCTTAAAACACTTAAAAAAATTAAATATCCTTAATATTGGGTGGAGATCATGGGTTTTACCTGTTGATTACCTATTAGTGCCCGTGGCCCAATTGTTTCCAACAAATTCCCAACTAAAAAACTACTTTGGGAGAAGTATAGAAAGGATTCAATGGGAAGGCCTAAGGAGGAGAGAATAGAGAGAAAAATCACTCTGCTGAGATTATCCCTAATCAGGTCTGAAGAACCTTGTGCTTCCAGCACTTCCGCCATTACAGGAAACCTTGTTTCCTTGAGTTATGATGTCTTTTCACTAGTTAAATTATCCTTGTGTGAGTCATGGAAGGAGCTTTTTGAAGACTTGGGATTGGACGAATCCGGAGGACGGTTCCTCTTGGAGTGTGAGAGGAAGATTCAAGTGATATCATTCCTTGTTTTACTTTAGCTATCTCCAATAAAGAAACACTTTTCTTGTTCCTGAAATTAATCTTCTTCATGCTTATGATGTTAATGTTATGATTTGCATATGAATAGTTGTTTCAATTGTTTAACTAACTATCTTTCAATATGCCATGAAGTTGATTTCTTTATGATGCTTGGTCCATGTACTGCTATGCTTCTTTGAATTGGTTGTTTTGTAGGTTGAAGGATTGAAAGGAACTCCAAGAGGGTTTGAACCCTCACTGGATCTACCCAAACGAAGGACCCTAAGTGCACCTCTCTTCTCGTAGTTTGCTTATATTAGTATCATGGCTGTGTGGAATGCTTGTTTTTCATTGTAGATAACCCCCACTATACTAGGGTATTGACCCAAGACTCTAGGGGATTTTTTCCCTCAATAGAATTGGCGACTCCATTTGAGACAATAGTATTATTGTTCCTAGTTTGGGTTAATTTAAACCAATCAGGGCTCATCCTTTGATTTTCTTGTTGTAACTGAGTTGTTTGTTCTTATAGGAACTCAGAATTTAAGTCTGAACAATTTCTTCAGACCCCTTTTTTTCTTTTTTCTTGTGAGCTATTATATACACAGTTTGTTCATGATACAGACAATATATAAAAAGTTCTAGTACATTTTAAGTAGCACTTGTTTTTAAATGGGTTTTTCTTAAGTCAAGGGGTAAGCGGAAATGAAACTTGTGGTGTTTTGACGCAAAAGATATTAATAAAAACCAAACTATATGCAAATGCACTCGTTTCGTTCTTCGATGAAAGAAATTTCTACTAGGCTCTAAGGAACTTCTAAGAAAGCAATAAATTTATCTTTCCTTTTCTTTTTAACAAGCTTCACACTCACAAAAATTAACAAAACTGTGGATGCCCTAAAAAGATGCACAAACTATCCTAATGCAATAAGTATATGCTGATGCAAAACTAAATACTACTCTAAAGCAAAGAATGAAAGTAACTTGTTTATCACTTCTAATTAGCCACTTAAGATGTTTAGATAGAATATAAGTTTCTAATGCTCATTTTCATCCAAACACTAAAAGAAAATCGCAAGACAAATAAAAGTGAACTTTCACTTGCAAAAAGAAACTAAATCAAAACAAGGTCAATGAAAACAAAAACCAAGTTTTCAAGAAGTTTTCTTCAAAATAAAAAATAAAAAAAAAATGACTTTTCAAAAGTTCTTTAAATGCTATTGAAAATTTAAGACCAAAGAATAGGCAACAAAAACACTTTGCAAGTTATCAACTCAAATTGGGTGAAAACTTAACAAAATAGGTGTTTCACGATGCCTTCACTCAACCAAAAAGTAGCAAAAAAGCTTGGTGACAATGATCAAAATATCAAGAAAGACAACTCTCAAAATCGTCACTCAACAACTTTCAAAAAACAAGAAAAGTAGATGGCCAAAAAGTGCAGCTTTGATAGAAAGCAAGAAGATCACAAAGATAAAATTTGTCACAAAGATTGAAAACAATCTTTCTGCCCTGGAAGACTAGAACAGCCAAGATTCTCAGAGAGAAATCTTGTGTGCTCAAACACAGATGATGACAATTGCAACAAAACAAAACAAGACCAAAAATTTTCACAAACTGAGAGAATTCAAAACCAGAAACTTGTTGTAAAGACAGAGACTGACAACCAAACTTGACTACTCAGGAAGTACTCAGAATAGCAAACAAATTTACTAAACAATAAAGATTTGCAAAAATCTTGAAAGATTAAGGTATACATGACTGTGTTAATGCACTTCTGCGTGTATACGCGATTCAACCGAAAGAGACCTGCGTATACGCGGGTTCATATGGGGAAACTTGCATACATACGCCAATTTAGACACACCAACACGTTTTAGGATATTTTAGGGCCTTGGATTATGTTTGTGGAGAGAAAACTCTCCAAGGCCATTTTAAACTGTCAATCATAGAAGTATGAATAGCGAGTGCAAATCCAATAGTTGCATACTTAGCTACTCAGCCATATTATTTGAAGCGAGACTAATGCATACTCCCCTTGACACCATCAACTGACCAGTTGGATAGTAGATTACCCAAGCTGTGGAAGTAAGGTTTCAAGTGTGCCAACTAGCACCATTGGAAAATCCAAATATACAAAGTCATCCATCAACACCTACCATAGCAGTCCAAAAAGTGTTGATATGAAAAAACTCCCGATGAGATATGTACAGAAATACAAAATGTACAAATAAGCCATTGCCTAATTGTTAAGAAAAATACTTCTTAAGGTAGAGCCCATCAGGGGGTTGTGCCAGCTTGCTCCTAGAGATGTTTATAGGTACATTCATCGAACCAATCAATATATTACCTTCAACAAAAATTATGTTGGAGCCAAATGAACTACACAAACATCGCTAGTAGGCAAATTGGAGGACCTAGACTCGACTTCATGCAAAGGAGGACAGAAATATAAACGATGATGTAAATCTTCCAAAGGTCAATCTATAGCTGTCATTACTTCAAATATCGCTTCGTTGGATGGAAAAACAATATCCAAGAAATCCAACGCAAAAGTGGAATCAGGGGTCCGAGTATGAACCACATCACCATCTAACTCTTGTTCTGAAGAAGGAGTTATTGATAAATTCATATCCAAGCTCTACTATAGACATAGGAGATTTTATTCCACCCATCTTCCCTTCCTCTGATGTGGTCGCAGATAAAGGAAAGGTCCCAGGATCCGAAAAATAGTGAGTTTGAACAAACTCTTTTCGTAAAGGCTCCTTGGAGGATGAAATTGTATCTATTCTAGCTATAGGAGGGGGAAGATCAAAAGTACCCATCAATGAAGAGTACATCCTGGCTCCTAGATTCTCATTAGGTAGACGGGGGTTATCCACTAAGGGAGCAGTAGAGTCTGAAGTTGCTCGAGGATCGACTGGAGAATAATCCAATTGATCAACCTTAACAATTTTCCCCTCATGAGGAAAGCAAATGACACGAAACAAATTCGAAACAATGGCATCCATTTCGTATATCTAGTTCCTTCCTAAGAGGAGATTGTAATCTAGGTCAGCGTCGATGACTTCTACTTCGATATTAATGACCTTTCCTCCAACACATATAGGAAAGGCTGGGATAATCTCGTATGGCATATGAGAATGGCGATCAAATGCTGTTAGGAGGGTATGTGAAGGAACAACCAGAGGTGATCCAATGGCCTTCCAACATGACATAGACATTACGCATGTGGAAGCTCCCTCATCTATAACCGTCAGAAAAATATTAGTTTTCCAGTAAGTGGACTTTATCTGGAAAGCCATATGATGAGGAAGTCCCTTTTTGACATTATGCATATCAAAAGTGAGAGCTAAAGAATTATTTGGATCCACTGCCCCCATTGCCGAAAGCAAAGCACTTCTTTGAGCAGGACACGACTAGAGCACCTCTAAAGTAGATATAGCACATGGAATCTGAGCCAGATCCTCAACAATGGAGTAATTCTGTGCTGCCCTAACATTAGGGTTGATAGTTGCGTGTTTAGCGGAACCTTTCGGTATCCGAGGTATAGTCTTGATAGAGGGTCACTCAGCATGAAGTGGGTTGGTAGTTTCGGGAACTGATTTATCCTTGGATGTTTCACCTTCACCATAATCATGCGACCATGTGGCCACGTTAAGTTAGAACCCATCATGAAAACATTTGATGATTTATCCACTTCCTGGGTCCCCCCTGTAGAGGTACCAGGATTTGAATTCGCGCCAGTAAGCATCTGTTTCCCTTGGGGAAAATGGTTGGTTAACACAGGTTGAGAGCTGGAAGTCCCTTGCTGCCCTAACAAGTGTTGAGCGTCTTGAATATTTGGGCAGAGATGAGTTAAATCATCCCCACTGCATAGCTTGCATGGAAACTTGACTTTCTTTCTAGACTCATTTCCACCCCCACCAGCGTTATTGTCAGGGTTGTTTGTGTCAGTCTTCCCATCTTGACTCTTTTTCTTACCTCGTCCTTTCTTTTCCATTGGAATTTTGATTTCCTTTGGGGTTGGAAGATTGGACAACATTTATGGAAGAGGATTGAGAATACGAAGGGTTAGACGCTGTGACTTGATTGGTAGGAGAAGTTTGTAAAGACAATTGTTGCAATTGGCTCAATAGGTTCACCGCATTAGTGTCTATAGATCCAACGATACAATCCACATGGGGATCAAGTTTTGACTTGTCTTATCAACCTTAGTCCCAGGAGAATTGTTAAGGGACAAAGTCCCCTAGGGTCTTGGGTTGATACCCAAGTAGATTAGAGGTTATCTACACAGAGAAACACACATTCCACACAGCCATGATGCTAATATAAACATATTGAATGAAGTGAGGTGCACCTGGGGATCCTTCGTTTGGGAAGATCCAGCCAGGGTGCAAACCCTCTTGCACTTCCTTTTTCTCCTTCAACCTGCAAAACAATCAATTCAAGAAAGTACATTAGTATATGGACCAAGCATCATAAAGAAATCATCTTCATATCATATTGAAAGGTAGTTAGCTATTAAAGCAACCATTCATGTGAATCATAACATTGATATCATAAACATGAAGAAGATTTATGTCAGGAACAAGTCAAGTGTTTCTTTTATTATAGATAACTAAAGTACAGAAAGGAATGATTTCACCTGAGTCATCCTTTCGCAGGCTCCAAGCAGAACCGTCCTCCGGATTCGTCTAGTCTCAAGCCTTCAAAAAACTCCTTCCATGACTTACTCCATGATATCTCAAGTAATAGAAAGACATCATCACACAAGGAAACAAGGGTTTCCTATAAATGGGGGAAGTGTTGGAAGCACAAGGTTCCTCGGACCTAGTCAAGGATAATCTCAACAGAGTGATCTTTCTCTCTATTCTCTCCTCCTTAGGCCTTCCCATTGAAGCCTTTTATACTTCTCCCAAAGTAGTTTTTTGGTTGGGAATTCATTGGGAACAGTTGGGCCACAGACACTAATAGGTAATCAACACGTGAAACCCATGATCTCCACCCAGAATTAAGGAGATTTATTTTTTTAAGTGTTTTAAGACATATACGCAGGTTGGGTATACACAGACCCGCGTACACACACGTTTAGCTCAGGGAAATGTCGCGTATAGGGAGTAAAACACTATTTTTAAAATTTTTAAACCAGGTCTGGAAGGAGGGGTTGCCCTAGGCCATGAGTGCAGCATCACAAACATCAAGAGTGAGGTTTGGAGCTATAACATATGCCCCCTAATATATGATGTCAGAAGGGGTACACGATGGCCGAAATGTATTATGTAAGTTCATGGAAAGGAAATCTGTCAAAAACTGAAAAGGACTTCACCAGAGTTTAGCCTGCCAAGCCACAAAAGGAGATCAGAAAGAAACATTGTCTGAAGTGGGCATGCCCATGCTCAGAGAAAGTACAACATGTCTACATATCAAGTACAAGTGGATCCACTAAGTATACAAGTATAAAAGAATGGAAAATACATAATGGATCATCTGATCATGATCGAACAAGTACATGTCTAAATATCACATATAAGAATGTCAATGATGCTGAAGGATGAAGCGGATCACTGATATCAAAGACTGGTCCCGAAAAGTACTAAATGAACATGATGGAGTAAGATGGTACTACACTATAAACTCAGGTGCCAGCATATAGAATGTCGCCATAAATGACTACAACATATAAGGTGGAGTGGTATCAACTAGAAGCAACAGGAGCAACTGTCAAGTGAACCAATGAATGCTATTGCAACCTGAGGTCTTCACCAACCACTGTGGTACATTTCTAAACCATGGGAATAAATGATCTGAAGTCGACCATGTGATAAATCATTTGATTATCGATAACTGATGTATACCATTAACAAACACGAGACTACTCACCGATAATGATAATGAGCGTCAAGGTACCCAGTACAATCTAACAAGTGTGAATAGATGAGCTGAAGTCGAACACCTGTAAGAATCTATCAATCAGGAGACAATGATGGTTTCCCACTATCGATAGTGAAGGATCTACCACTAATGACTGCAAACCCCAAGATACTGCCAAATGGACTCTAGATCTTTGCCCCATAGCAATGAGTCGTAGTCGATAGGGAAAGATCCGCTAGAAGGAAGGCATTAAGGCATCCTTCATCAATCTAGCACGAGTGTAACCCGTAGGCCAATAATGTGGAGGGAATCAGATGAAAAAAGATGTAGTAACCCAACCGAAGTATGATTTCGGTGTACACAAGATGTGGCTAGCGCACGACATAAACCCTCTGAACCAACCAATAATGTAAGCTGGCACAGAGGCGAGGTATCCACCAATAGGGTCAAATGGAAACCAAGGTACTACACAAATCCCAACGTGTGATAATGTAAGCTGATGTCGAACACAAGGGAAACCACTCAGTCAAAGACCCATGATACTAATCGATGCTGAGCA
>APFE031194026.1:16647-34567 GCA_000404065.3 Pinus taeda | reverse complement strand
TGAGCACAAGGTGACCTATCAATAATGAAAATAGGGCCAGGGTGCAGCTCTAGGCCTGTCCTCAGAGCAAGATGTCATCGTCGATAAGGACAAGACCCACGAACAAGAAGTCAGTGGAGACCTTCTCAAACCAGCACGAGTAAAGGACCAATATAACTAATGTGATAATAGACAAGACACTGGCAAATAGGGATGGCCGACTGAAAAATGAGTCAAGAGACATCGCAGAGAGGCTGACTCAGGCTAATTTCCCTTGAACAAAAGCACGACTCAATGTGACTATGTGGCAGCATATGATGACTATGTATAAGTTCGTCATGCATGAGGCATGAATGAACCCTCCACATGATTGGAAGAGATAACCAATCGGGGGAGAACTGACTCAATAAGAAGGTTAAGGCGTACCTAAGTCAAACTAAATCCCGCCCAAATGGAGGAGACTTTGTTTTGAGTGCCTTGTTCAAGGGCGACATGACTGACTCTAGCTGCCAAAAATAAATGAAAATTTTGTCCCGTTCCCGCTCTTTTTGGAATATATAATTTTTTTGTCTTTTTCTTTATGCTGGAAAAAGAATAAAAGAATGCTATAGTACAGTGGAAAGAATGAGTGTCGGTGAAGCAGATGATCTAGTTCCTGGGACTGGAACAATCCTATGCTCAATGCAGGGAGGTGAAAACTTGTCAAAGACACTCAAAGGTGTGTTCCTTTGACGGGTCTAGGTGTGTTAAGTTGCAGAAGTCAAAGTCATGAAAGTTTGATTTTGTAGTCGTCATGGTCAAAAGTTGGCTTAAACACGAGTCCAAGTGAAGCCGGCTCAAGGCCAAAAGGTGAAAATGGTCAAAATGCAATGCAGTAGTACAACTCAACACAAAGGAGCCTCTAGGGCATAAGGCTAGAACGAAGCAAAGAAACAAAGAGGAATGAGTCTTCATCGCATATGTTGTGGTGGGACTACAGAGGACTCCCGAGCCTACTCAGATCGAAGCAGCATGGGCAACAAATGTCAGTGAGGTGCTAACTACGATGCCCATGAAAAGGATGGCTCTACCATCGTGTCGTGATTTAAAAATCGGAGAGTGAAGGTGGTTTATTAACCATAACACGATGGGATCGACCATATGGCAAGTGTATTGGCAAATGGAGGCTAGTATGCACAATGCAATGGAAAAATGGCTTCCCTAACCTATATGCCAGTGAGAAAATGATACTTGCCATGACGGGTTAGCAGTCATGGAACCGTCTCGAAACTGTCGAAAAAACGTCCAAAATTTCCTGAAAATCAAACCATTCTCGACATTCCAAGCTCCCAAGTTAAAAGTTACATGAGACCAAACAAAATCAAGTTTTGAAAAAATTTTGCATTTCCAAAGCCTATAAAATAGTTTTTGGATTCACCATTTTCACCATTTGATTTTGAGAGCAAAGTGATGGAGCAAAAGGAGCAAACTTTTCCATATGCAAAATTCAACTGTTCAGATCCTTCCAAAATCACCAGGTAACCCTTAAACTTGTCTTGCAATCAATTGTGACTAGTTTTAGAATTTTTAATTAAAGTTTTATCGTTGAATTTTTGTCAAAAATTTCACCGCAGCGTATACGCGGGTTGGATATATGAAACCCGCATATACGCAGGCCCTACATGCGACTGTGTGTAAAATGGACCCACGTATATGCCGTGAAAATTTCAAAAAAAAAATACTAACAGTCTAAATTCATTTTTTTCTTCAGGATGCCAGTCACTTGGCAAGAAAGAGAGCATACCTCAGTGGATGATGAGGTTATGAATGATCCTAACACTTTGGATGCCTTATAGGGATGCAGTTTGCTAAAGTTCCTTAAAATGCAAAATATGAAAGCAAACACTCGCCTGCTCGAAATGCTCAATCACTATTGGAGCATCGAGGATGATTCGTTTATGATCAACCAGATGCCACTCAGGATAGAAGTGGAAGACATTTATTTCATCATAGGCCTTTCCCGAAGGGGAGAGGTAGTACATTCTCGGGGTAGGTCACGAGGTAGTCTCTCAATCGAGGAGTACATACATATATATTGCCCGGGACATCCAGAAAATATTGGAAGTCAAATTCCAATCAAACATGTGGAGAGTTTATCACTGAGGATAATATTGTTCACTATAGCTAGAGTGAACGGATTAGCTTCTCTACACTAGGCATCATGGCTAGCCATGAGCTTAGTGGTAGACTGTCTCACCACCATATTTGACTGGTGTACTCCTCTTCTGGCTAGCCTCAAAAGCCAACTTACTTCCATCAAGAGAGCGCTGACCAAAAATTTTGGATATGGAACTATATTGAGTTCTTTATTTTTTGAGAGGGTCCCCACACTTCGTCCTAGAGTACCGGTTTTAATCAGCACCCCACGAGATCCACAAATGGGCAGTTGGGCTGACTTGATGAAATGTCTAGGAGGTGGGGACGTCCCACAGACTGCATTTGATGATGACTTCTTCTCCTGGTGGGAGCAGCAGATCATCGCCATAGATGACCACCGTTATGCTGGGGTGGACTTCCCAGGAGATCCCGATCTAGTATTACCATGAACTGCAGCATGGGGCGGCACTGGTTAGTGTTTTTTGATTTTATGAATTTTTTTTGTGATTTTTTAAAATATAATAATGAATTTTTAAAAATATTTTTGATAGGATTCAAATGACTAATATGATGATCATGTTCCAGATATTGGGCTAGTGCGACCAGATGGGTTCCCAAGGCATGGACGTCGCGGCTGAGGGGCCGAAGAGGTGGCTGCAGATACAGAGTGACTTCTACACACAGTTCAACAACACTTGGTGAGACTAACTCATCAAGTACCGATGGTAGCCGTAGAGGATATCCTTGTATTTATGCAGTGTCATGTGGTTGGCATGCCACGAGACTAAGTTTGCACTCTTAGGTGTGTGGGAAATGCAGTAGTTGCCTACTTAGTCGCTCATCCTCAGTCGAGGCATTAGATATACTGGACATGATTATGGGCATTTGAGTCCCAATTTTGTATATTATTTTGGACACACTTATGTACACTCGATATATTTTATGATATATATATACAGTTCGACCTTTTGATGCTTGATTTTATTGTGATGAATGATTGATGTGCTAGTCTAATGCTTGATTAACGATATAATCAGCTAACCAATTATGAGATCTTGGAATGTGAAAATAATTAATATAAGTAAATGATCTTTGCAACAACCTCACCCTTAAATACTCGCGATATAAACATGGATCGCTTACCCGATAAATGTTATTCAATTGTGACACTATCAATTGTGAATCAAGATAGACTACCAACGAATTGATTTCATAAGAAATTGCTTTGGATAGTAAATTAGTAACGGTAGTATACTCAGCCATATTATTTGAAGCAGGACCAATGCATACGCACCTTGAGACCATCCATTGACTAGTTGGATAATAGAGTACCCAAGCTACGGAAGCGAGGTTCCGAGTGTACTGACTAGCACCATCGACGAATCCAAAATAGATGAAGTCATCCATAAACACTTGCCACAGCAGACCAAAAAGTGTCGATATCAGAAACTCTCGATGAGATATGTACAAATATACAAAATGTACAAAGAAGCCATTGCATAGCTACTACTTAAGCAAAGTACTTCTTGAGGTAGAGCCCATTTCGGGGCTCTGCCAACCTATTTCCTTCAAAATCGATTAACTCATACGACCCTTTTTCTAAAACTCGTTTAATTATGAAGGGACCGTACCACATAGGCTTGAACTTGCTTGCCCCCAAGGTGTCCTTATCTTGGTCATATACCAAGACAAGGTCACCTTCAGAAAAGACTCAAGGATGGACAACTTTATCATATTGAGTTTTAGCCCTTTTCTTATGAGCCTCGTTGATTGTGGCGGCATCTCGACGCTGCTCATCGAGATGTTCGAAATGAAGAAGGTGCTCTTCGAGACTAGAAGTCTCTAGAAGGAGCTCAACAGCTAACTTAAGAGATGGAATTTCACATTCAACATGAAAGATAGATTGCATCCCATAAACTAACTAAAAAGGTGTAAAACCTATAACAGTCTTTACGGAGGTTCGGTATGCCCAAAGAGCCAGATACAACATAAGATGCCACTTGGACCAATTTTTGTCAATCATCCTTTCCAGGATCATCTTAAGGGTTTTGTTCACTGCCTCAACCTGTCCATTGGCCTGAGGATAATAAGGAGACAAATGTTCCTACCGGAAACCCAATTTTAGAGCCAATTCAGACAATAGTTGATCCTAGAAATGACTGCCATAGTCAGTGACAATCTCTCTCGGGATACCAAACCTTGAGATAATCTGATTAGAAAGGAACAATGCCACTATTTCACTATCATTTTTATAAGTGGGAATGGCCTCATCCCACTTCGTGAAGTAGTCTACGACCACGATAATGTACTTGTGATTCGCTGTTGAAGGCAGATTACAAGTTGTAAAATCAATACCCCACTTAGTAAAAGGACCGATAGTGACAGTGGGAAAAAGAGGAGTTGGATGTGCGCACATCTTCAAAGTATATATTTGACAGGGGTGATAGCATTTGACCACTTCAAAACAATCTTTGAAGAGCAAAGGCCAAAAATAGATGACACACAAGATACGCTGAGCTGTAGCAAGCCCTAAAAGATGACCACCACAAGCTCCATTATGGAAGTCATTGAGCACTAACTCTGCTTCCTCTAGGTTTAAAAAGCACCGAAGGATTGAATCAACCCCTCAACGATATAATGTATCACTAATGATAACATAATTTTTAGCCAGGTGACGTAATTTTCGGCGTTCATCCTTGGAGAAAGTAGAGAGAAACTTTGAAGTCTGGAGATAGACAATGATATCTCCATACCAAGGGTCGAGTGAAGAGATGAGGAATAAATGTTCATCGGGGAAACTTTCCTCATAAATAATATCCTCTCCACAAGGCAGCTTAGAAATTAGCTCGGCAAACACCATAGATTTCTTAGACTTGGCGGACAAAAACTCGAGATCAAATTCTTGTAAAATGACTATCCATCGATTATATTTTCCCCCAATCACTCGCTTATTGAGGACAAATTGAAATGGATTGACCGCTGCTAAGACAAAAGTTTTGCGTACCAAGATATAATGATGGAGCCGCTGGACAACATGGAGAGCTGTCAAGGCCAGCTTCTCAATAGGAGAATAGCGAAGTTTAAGACCTATCAAGCCTCGGCTCAAATAATAAATCACATGCTCTATGAGAGCATCGTCTTCCTAAACGAGAACCATACCTATGGTTGATTCTGTTGTCGCGATATATAAAAGGAAGTCCCTACCATAATCCGGTGGACTCAAAAGCGGGGCAGAGAATAATGCCTTTTTCAAAGCATTGAATGACTGATGCGCAAAGTCTTCCAATACGAATTGCACTCTTTTCCATAGAAAACGCATAAACCCTTTACTGATCTTGGCACAATTCACTATAAACCTTCTTAAGAAATTAGCCTTCCCTTGAAGACTTTGAAGTTGCCGAATTGAGGATGGGGGAGGCAACTGAATTATTGCCTCTACCTTGAAGGGATCAACCCTAATCCCTTCATTTGACACAATGAACCCTAATAACCAACCAGACGTAACCACGAAAATGCACTTATTGGGATTCAACCAGATCTTGTAAAATTGACATCGCTCAAACACCAATCGAAGATGACTAGGGTGATCAGTTCTCTTTTGAGAACGAACATCTAGATCGTCCAAGTATGCTTCGATAATATGTTTAATGTCATGGAAAGCATATGACATGGCCCACTAGAAGGTAGCTACAGCATTTTTAAGACCAAAAGGAACCTTTCTGTATGCAAAGGTACCCCAGGGACATATAAATGTTGTCTTATGTTGATCTTCAGGATGGATAGAGATCTAATTATAACCAGAAAAACCGTCCATGAAGGAGAAAATCTGATTACTAGCACACTCATCAATAATCTAATCAATGAATGGCGTGGGGTAATTATCTTTGGGACAAGCCTTGTTTAGGTCTCTAAAGTGAATGCATACTTGGATTGTTCCTTGCTTTTTAACCACAGGTACTGATTAGAAACCCAATTGGTAAGAGGAACAGGGTATATAAAACCCGCCTTGAGCAACTTCTCTACTTCAGCTTTAATGGCTGCTGCTTTCCTAGGATTAACCGGTCAAAGCCTTTGATGAACCGGTTTGGCGTTTTCATACGTCTTGATCTCATGTTGAACTATAGAAGGATCAATGCCAGGCATTTATTCATAAGACCAAGCGAATACATCTCGAAATTCCTTGAAAAAGTCGGTGTAAATTTGAATTTCTTCAGGGGAACATTCGACTCTAATGAAGAGATTCTCGATCACGTTAGGGTTCCTAGAGATGTTTATAGATATCATTTTTGAAATCACTGACATATTACCTTCGGCACGAAAGTGTGCTGGAGCCAAAGGATTTGATACCATACAAAAATCACTAGTAAAGAGCTCGGAGAACCTAGATTCTACTTCCTACAATGGAGGAAGAGAATGTGAACGATGGTGTAAGTCTTCCCAAGGTCGATCTAGACCCATCATGGCTTCTAGGATTGCTTCTTCAGAAGGTAAAACCATATCTAAGCAGTCCATGGCAGAGGTAGAATCAAGGGTCTAGGATGGGGCCACATCACCATCTAGCTCCTCCTCAGAGAAAGGAGTAGAGTGGTTGTCTACAGAGTTGACGATAGATTGATATCTAAGCTCTGCTGCAGACATAGGGAATGCCATTCCACTGACTTGTCCTTCAGCTAATGTGGTCATAAGTGAAGGAAAGGTCCAAGGGTCTGAAAAATAATGAGTTTGGAAGAACTCTTCTCGTGGAGACTCCTTAGATGATGAAACAACATTGATTCTAGCGATAGGAGAGGGAAAATCAAAGGTACCCATCAATGAAGAATACATCCCAACTCCTAGATTCTCATTAGACAGACGAGGGTTATCCACTAAAGGAACAGTAGAGTTGGAAGTTGCTTGAGGATCAACTGGAGAATAATCCAATTGATCAACCTTAATGATTTTCCCTCCATGAGGAAAGCAAATGACATGAAACAGAGTCGAAACAAGGGCGTCCATTTCGTATACCCAGTTCCTTCCTAAGAGAAGATTGTAGTCTAGGTTAGAATCAATGAATTCTACTTCAATATTGATGACCTTCCGCCCAACACATATGGGAAAGTCCAAGATAAGCCTATGCAGCTTATGGGAATTCCCATCAAATGCAGTCAGGAGGGTAGGTGAGGGAACAGTCGAAGGTGATACAATGGCCTTCCAGCACGACATCGACATGACAGACGTGGAAGGTCCTTCATCAATAACGGTACGAAAAATATTAATTTCCTGTATGTAGACTTTATTTGAAAAGCCATATGATAAGGGAGTCGCTTTTTGACATTTAACATGTCGAAAGTGAGCACTAAAGAGTTAGTTGGATCAACTGTCCCAATCGCCGAAAGTAAAGCACTTCGTTGAGCTGGACACGACTGGAGAACTTCTAAAGCGAACATGGCACATGGACTCTGAGCCAGATCCTCAATAATGGAGTAATTCTAGGTGGCCCTACCATTAGGATTAATAGTCGCATGTTTAGCGGAACCTTTCGATATCTGTGGTATAGTATCGACAGGGGGTCGCTCAATATGAAGGTCGATATTTCCGGGAGTAGTTTTGTCCTGGGAAGTTTCAGCTTCACCATAATCACACGACCGAGTGGCCACATGGACATTAGAACCCATCATGAAAACATTTGATGATTTCTCCCCTTCTTGGTTGCCCCCTGCGGAGGTACCAGGATTTGAACTTGCGCCAGCAAGTAGTTGCTGCCCATGGGGAAAAGGGTTGGTTAACATAGCTTGAGAACTAGAAGTCCCTTGCTGCCCTAACAAGTGCTGAGTGTCTTGAATATTTGGGCAGAGATGAGTTAAATGGTCTCCACTGCATAACTTGCATGGAAACTTGACTTTCTTTCTAGACTCATTTCTACCACCACCCATACTATTGCCAGATTTATTTGCCTCAGTTTTCCCATCTTGACTCTTTTTCTTACCTTGTCCTTTCTTTTTCCCATTGGAATTTTGATTTCCTTTGGGGTTGTCAGATTGGACAACATTAACCGAAGAGGGTTGGGAAGATGAAGGGTTAGACGATGTGACCTGGTTGTTAGGAGCAGTTTGCAAAGACAACTGCTGCAATTGGCTCAACAAGTTCGCCGCATTTATGTCTACGGATCCAACGATACCATCCACATGGGGACCTGGCTTCGACTTGGCTATATCAACCTTGGTCCCAGGAGCATCTAGCAACATTTTTTGTGGGATCCCAGACTGAGAGTAAATCAATTCTAATTGTTGGGCCCTAAAAATAGCTTGCTCCTTAGAATAGACTCCGGATAGAGAGACATCCTTAGAGATTTCAGGTTGTAAAGATTTCAAAAACCATTCGAGATGGTATTCCAGAGGTATTTCAGCTTTAATGAGCCTCTTTCTTTGTCTCCATTCCTGAATATCATCATAAATGTGAGTTGTCGTGTCCTGATGAAAAGTGGCCAGAAGTTCAGTTCCAGCATCATAACGGACAGGCAACTGGAAATGATTTAAGAAAATATTAGCTAAGTCAGCGAAAGATGTAAAGCTGCCCCCTGGCAACTCTATATACCACTTGGCTGCATTACCAATCAAGTTGCGTTGAAAAAGTCTCAACCTAATCCAGTCATCAATAAGGGAGTTTGATGAGCACCACAAATGGAATGTGGTTACATGGTCGCCTGGGTCTTCACCACCTTTCCCTTTGAATTTTGGAATGTTTGAAGGGAGTTTGGTTGGGACTATAGGCCAGGTCGGATTGTATTTGATTGAATTGTTTGTTAATTTCGTGAGATCTAGCAAGTTTAAAGTTTCCAGAAAAGGAAGCCTAGGAGGACCTTGTGGATTCCACCCAGAGTGGGTGGAGCTCCCAAAGTTTTGAAAACGTTGGCCTAGATTTTGGAAGGCACCAGGCTACCCGAAGTAACCTGCAAAACTATCTAAACCAAAAGGTGAGCCTTGTGATCCAGCAAAACTCGGAGTTTGACCAACTCCACATGAAAAGCCTCCATAACTGGCGAAGCTCTCTCCTAAAGGATTATAAGGAGTCGATAACCCCTGATAAGGATTCCAAGCAGAAGTTAAGGGAGGAATACTTTGAAATGAACTAACTGTGGAGTATGGCCTATTCCCTTGTTGGCCGAAAAGGGGATTCCTAGTTCCCATGCCACTAATCACAGGGTTAGTCCAACCTTGAAAAGAATTGCTACTTTGTCTTGTAGAAGAAAAAGGAATAGATCCTACTGTTAGGTTGGAATGTGGTATATGACCACTTCGAAAAGGAAAACCCTGAAATGAGGTCAATCTACCCATCATGGATGTGGAGGCACTAAACGGAACTGACGGAATACCCTGTGAATGGGTGTCAAACGGGAAGAATCTAGAACTAGAAGCATTGGCTTGGGTATTTCCACTCGTAGAAGGAATGGAGGTAGACCCAACTAAGGATGTGCTAGCAAAAGACCCAAATAAAGAAGTAGAGAGGATGGAAATAGTTCCCCCCCCTTGTACTGATGTTGGAGTCTACATAATTGTAGCACTTGTAGTAGAAGCCATGCTTCTAGTAGTGGTCATCGATGGTAAGTGCGTAATATGACTTGGACTTGATGGTCTATGTATTGGAGTCCCAATGTATTGTAATACTTCTAGATAGCTAGATGGTAGTGGAGAATTCGGAGCTGCTAACGACTTTGAGAATTCTTCTACCTCAATGTTATCTTCCGATTGAAAGAAAACTCGAGAAAGAACTGGAGTGTTCCTCTCTAATTCTGCATAAGTACTAGGCCTATGCTGAACACTAATGCCCCCGAGAGGAGGATCAATCCCCGATGCATCAACTTCCACGAGATGAAACCCACCGACAGTATTACGTCTGCGCCTTCTAGGAGAAGGCTCTAAACTTGGTGGTGAAAGACCACGAAGTCTTTGAGACCGTCTAGGAGATCGGTTAGCGACTTTGAATTTTTATTAAGATCTAGTTAAAGACTCAAGAAAAAATGAAGGCTAGGCCAACTAAGAGCACAAAGCACACACTAAAAAGTCCCTAAAATATATCAGCCAATCAAACAACTTTCAAGTATTTCCACTCCTGGTGATGAGGACCAGACACCAAAATACAAGAAAGTGAAGTAAAGGGGCATTCCGAAGATAGTCTGGGATAATGACGGCCCAGTCATACCAGCGAAAGTAACAAAGGAAGTTATGCTGACCTCCTAACAACAGCCTGTGCCGGTGCAATCCCCCAAGCTTCACAAGGGTGCCCTCTAGTAGTACCCTTCAGAGTGATACAATGTCAACCTCAGGTGCCATGGGGTTCCCCTCTGCAACCACCTATGTAGATCCCTAGGAGAAGCAACTAAGGTTACCAACTCGTGTCAGAAGCCAGGCGGAACAGTCTTGAGGTAAGATCTAACAAGTAGGAGAGGGGGTATCTCTCTTCCTTATCTTCAAAAACCCTCGTGCTTAACTCCCAGATCCAGAGCTTTCCTGGTCTCCCTAACGCTATTGGATTTTCACTCACTATTTAGACTCCTACGTTTGACAGTTTAAATGGACTTGGAGAGTTTTCTCTCCACTCGCCTAATCCAAGGCCCTAAAATATCCTAAAACTTGTTGGTGTGTCTAACTTGACAATTATAAAAAAGTTTTAGTGTATTTTAATTAGCGCTTGTTTTTAAATGGTTTGTTCTTTAAGTCAAGGGATAAGTGGAAATGAAACTTGTGGTGTTTTGAAGCAAAAGAAATTTAAAAAAAACCAAACTATATGCAAATGCACTCATTTTGTTCTTTGATGAAAGAAATTTCTACTAGGTTAAGAGGAACTTCAAAGAAAACTACAAAATTTTCTTTTCTTTTCTTTTACTCAAGCTTCACACTCACAAAAACTAACAAAACTATGGATGCCCTAAAAGATGCACAAATTTATCCTAATGCAATAAGTACATGCTGATGCAAAACTTAAGACTACTCTTAAATCAAGAAATGAAAGTAACTTTTTATCAAATTTAATTTGCCACTTAATATGTTTAGATAGAATATAAGTTTCTAATGCTCATTTTCGTCCAAACACTAAAAGCAAGTTTCAAGACAAAAAAAAATGCACTTTCACTCGCAAAAAGAAAACTAAATTCAAACAAAGTTCAAGAAAGCAAAACCAAGTTTTCAAGAAGTTTTCTTCAAAAGAAAAACAAAAATGACTTTTCAAAAGTTCTCTAAACAAGACTGAAACTTTATGATAGATGAATAGGCAACAAAACACTTTTCGAGTTTACAACACAAAATAGGTGAAAACTCAAAAAAAATGTGTTTCAAAATTCTCTTAACAATAAAAAAGCAGCGACAAGAGCTTGGCAATAAAAACCAAAAGATTGAAAAGACAACTTTCAAGAAAGTGTGAATCAACAACTTTCGGAAAGTAAGAAAAGAAGATGGTCACAAAGATATAGTTTTGACATGCAAACAAAAAGGTCACCAAAACAAGATTTGACACAAAGATTGAGATCAACCTTTCCGCCTTGGAAAAATAGAGCAGCCAAGATTCCTAGCAAGAAATCTTGTGTGCTTAACAAAAATTATGACACTTGCAACAAAACAAATAAGACCAACACTTTCCACAATCAGAGAGAATTTGAAATCATATCCTTGCTGTACAAATAAAGACTGACACAGAAAAGTAACTGGTCAGGACTGATTCAAACCAGTAGACAGATCTTCAGAAACAAAAATGTTTGAAAAATCTTGAAAATTTTAGGATATACGCGACTATGTTAGTGCACAGTTGCATGTATACACCATTCAGTTTAAGGAAACATGCGTATATACACTTATGTAAACTGGAAAAACAACGTATATAAAATATTACGAGAAAAAACAGAAAACAGTCTGAAGAAACTGATCAAACTTACAATTCAAGTTCCTATAGGAACAAACTACATAGTAATAGCAAGCAAATAAATAGCTGGGCCCTGATTGGCTTGAATAAACCAAACTAGGAACAACAATAATGTTGTCCCCAGCGGAGTCGCTAATTCTATTAAGGGACAAATTCCCCTAGGGTCTCGGGTTGATACCCTAGCAGATCGAAGGTTATCTACACAGAGAAACACACATTCCACATAGCCATGATGCTAATATAAACAAATTGAATGAAGTGAGGTGCACTTGGGGGACCCTGGCTGGATCTTCCCAAACGAAGGACCCCCAAGTGCACCTCACTTCATTCAACTTGTTTATATTAGCATCACGGCTGTGTGGAATGTGTGTTTCTCTGTGTAGATAACCTCCGATCTGCTAAGGTATCAACCCAAGACCCTAGGGGACTTTGTCCCTTAACAAGCATCAGGCAAGATTTTTTGTAGAATCCTAGACTGAGAGTAAATCAATTCTAACTTCTAGGCCCTAAAAATATCTTGCTCCTCAGAATAGACTCCGGACAGAGAGACATCCTTAGAGATCTCAGGTTGTAAATATTTCAAAAACCATTTGAGATGGTATTCAGGAGGAATTTCGGCTTTAATTAGCCTCTTTCTCTGTCTCCATTCCTAAATATGATTAGAAATGTGAGTTATTCTATCCTGATGAAAATTGGCCAGAAGTTCAGTTATGGCATAATAACGAATGGGCAACTGGAAATGATTTAGGAAAATGTTAGCCAAATCGGTGAAATATGTAAAGCTACCCCCTGGAAACTCTATATACCACTTGGTTGCATTCCCAGTTAAGGTGCACTGAAAAAGTCTCAACCTAACCGAGTCATCAATGAGGGAGTTTGATGAGCACCACAAATGGAATGTGATTACATGGATGCCTGGGTCTTCACCACGCTTCCCCTTGAACTTTGGAATGTTCGAAGGGAGTTTGGTTTGGACTGGAGGCCAGGCTAGATTTTATTTGATTGGATTATTTGTTAATTTCATGAGATCTAGCAAATTCAACGTTGCCAGAAATGGAAGCCTAGGAGGACCTTAGGGATTCCACCCAGAGTGGGCGAGGTTCCCAAAGTTCTGAAAAGATTGGCCTGGATTTTGGAAGGCACCAGGCTGCCCAAAGTAACCCGCAGAACCAGCTGAACCAAAAGGTGTCCTTGTGATCCAGCAAAACTCAGACTTTGACCAACTCCTGCAGAAAAACCTCCATAACTAGCGAAGCTCCCTCCTAAAGGATTATAAGGAGTTGATAACCCCTGATAAGGATTCCAAGAAAAAGCTAAAGGAGGAATACTTTGAAACAAACTAACTGTGGAGTATGGCCTATTCCCTTGTTGGCCGAAAAATGGATTCCCAGTTCCTATGCCACTAGCTGCAAGGTTAGTCCAACCTTGAAAGGGATTGTTGCCTTGTCTTGTGGAAGAAAAAGGCATAGATCCTATCGTCGAGTTGGAATGTGGTATATGACCACTTCCAAAAGGAAAACCTTGAAATGAAGCCAACCTACCCATCATAGATGTGGAGGCACTAAATGGAACTGACGAAATTCCTTATGAATGGGTACCAAATGGGATGAATCCAGAATTAGATGCATTATATTGGGAATTTCCACTCATAAAAGGAATGGAGGTAGACCAAACTAAGGATGTGCTAGCAAAAGACCCAAATAAAGATGCAGAGGGGATGGAAATAGTTCCTCCCCCTTGTATTGATGTTGGATTTTGCAAGGTTGTAGCACTTGTGGTAGAAGCCATGCTTCCAGTGGTGGTAATCGAAGGTAAGCACGTAATATGACCTAGACTTGATGGTCTATGCGTCAGAGTCCCAACGTATTGTAATACATCTGGATGATTAGAAGGTAGAGGAGAATTCAGAGTCACTAATGAATCTGGGAGTTCTTCTACCTCAATCTTATCTTCTGATTGAAAGAGAACTCGAGAAAGAATTGGGGTGTTCCTCTCTATTTTGCAAACGTACCAGGCCTATCCTGCACACTAATGCCCCTGTGGGGAGGATCAATCTCTAATGCATCGGCTGCCACGAGATGAAACCCACTGGCAGTATTACGTCTGTGCCTTCTAGGAGAAGGCTCTAAACTTGGTGGTAAAATACCACAAAGTCTTCAAGACCATCTTGGCGATCGGTCAACCACTTTTAATTTTTTATTAAGATCTAATTAAAGACTCAAGAAAAAATGAAAGCTAGGCCAACTAAGAGCATAGAGCACACACTAAAGAGTCCCTAAAAGATGTCAGCCATTCAAACAACTTTCAAGTATTTCCACTCTAGGTGATGAGGACTGGACACTAAAATACAATAAAGTGAAGTAAGGGGCCTTGTCTTGTTTCAAGCTCGTTAAAAAATGAATCAAGGGTTTTGAGGAAAGTTCTTGATCTTGAGTCAACCTCATTAAAAAATGAAACAAGGGTTATAAGCATAGTTCCTTGTCTTGTGTCAAGCTCGTTAAAAAATGAAACAACTCCCTTTCCAAATCGAGTCTTTGGTTAAGATCTCATAAAATCCAAGTCAAGTATTTCCAAGATCTCGAGCTTTCTAGTAAGATAAGCTTCTCCTCCATTTTGGGAAAAACTGCCTGAAAAGGACCAGAGTAGATTTTCTTGGTAAAAGTAGCGCTGACAGAACTAGTCACTAGTTATAAAAATGTTACCAGCATGGATTTTCCTAATAAAAGTAATGTTGGGCTTGCAAATAAATATTTTTGGCAAGCTCTTCAGAATGCTTTCAAGGCAAGTCTTCTTTATTTTCTTCAGGGATGTTCCAAACATGTTTCATGGTGAATACATTGTTTACAACAACTTTCATAACTTCGCGACATTGATGACACAAAGTGTGACACTTTAGTATATGAGACTGGGAGTGCAACAAAATACTATATAACAAAATGATTCTTATATTAGATTTCCTAGAGTATAGAGAAAAACCTATGAATGGGATGATCACTAAAAGACTAGTTCCAATTTATCAATGGAAAGGGAAATGAAGCTACTACAATATCCATTATAAAATATGACATATAAAAACGTGGACCAAATCCTAGTGGATATTATTGTTACAAATTGATGGCATATGATAGGTTTTGTGACAATATATATGCCCAATTAAACCTATTATAATGGTTTATAATAGCATAGACCATGGGAACCCATTCTAGCTTGAAATGTTTTGAATTTGATTCTCCCTAAATTCTAGCTAAAATTTTAACTAGAAATGTGTAAGGATTCTTAAATTGTCTAATAAAGTATAGTTTGGTTGACCTACTATTAAAATTTATAGAATCATCTATCCGTTTCTTTTATGTAATCAAACACATAAATTTTATGCTCCTTTAATGCCATTTGTTTGAAATTAAGCATGTATTCCTTATCAAGATAAACCTCAAGAGGACTCAACTTATACATTGACTATAAAACTTCAAGGCTTCCATGAAGCTATAAATTTGTTGGAATGATTTACTATTTAACATGTTTGAATATGAGCATGAGATATGATCCAAGTTACTATATCATAATAAGGAAACATAGTTGGTCTGGTCAGAACCTTGTGTAGCTAAATTTTTTGGATGAGTTCAAAATTATTTGAATCAGAGGTATACTCTTCTTCTTATCCATTTCTCTCTGTATTTCTCCATCCATCATTTTCAAAGAATTTATACATCTCCTCCGATGACATGGCCATTGTAGATTGAGTCTTTAATGTAGTATTAGAGAAAAAAAATTAATTAAGGTTTTTTTGTTTAGATGGTTCAAACTTTGATTCCATTGCTTTCAATTTGGCTTTGATACTCTAAACAATAGCCTTATTGGCCTTTGATTTCCCTTTACAAAAAATTATAGTTGTGTAAGACACAACCACTAAGATGGGAGTAGACATTAGGTCCTTATATCATGAACAATGCTTAAGGTTCTTTTAATTATGGGCATGCATTCATACATTTATTTCCTAGTCAAACATGTAATTGTTAGTACTTGATGATGCACCCCCTCACTAAGGGTGATCGACTATTCCCCCTTGTAAAATTGGAAGAATTGTGTCAAATTTTTATTTTATTTTATTTATTTATTTTTATGGGGGGGGGAAGTGAATTGGTAAAAGTAATAGGTTGTTTTGAGGCTCCCTACCAGGAAAAATAACATTGAATCTCATCCATCACTAAGCACTAGCTAGTAAAATGCTATCAACCACAAGTATTTCTAGGAAGTTTGAGCTTCCTCTTGTCCTTGGTGCCCCTAGCATTGATCGTTTGGGTTGGTGTAGTCCTTTTCTTAGCAGAATATTTTTTCTTTTTATTCTTATTCCCTATGGGTTATGGAGGATTTTTAGCTGTGTGGGTGATACCAAATTTACCTCAAAGTTTTGAGTAGGGACCATATTAATTTGGGTTATTGGAACAATGGAAGGGGTATTTGTAACAATAATAATTTAACTTCCCTCTCAATTTTCCAATAGAAGAATGGTGAATAAGGCCCACCATACCATTTACATGGGGTCTTAACAAAGTTACTGACCTAATGAGAATTGTAATCTCAACACGAGAACTCCAACCCAAAAAACCCTATTTTGTGCAAAGAACAACTCGAAAACGAAATTGTTTATGCTAAAACAATGTTTATTACTATGATTATTATTATGGGGTAAATTTTCAATATTTTTTTTTTAAAGATGGTAGTAAAAACCATTTATTGTTTCACAAAAAACATGAAAAAACACTCTGAAAATGGAAAGTGTTGATGCTAGAACAAGTTTTTTTTTTTTTTTTAGTGGGGGAAGGGGGACGTAAATGTTCATCAATTTTTAGCAATGGTGTTAAAGATAATATATCATGACTCTGAAAATCCTTAAAATTCAAACAATTTTCAAGCATGACGTTAAAGATAAAATATCACGTCTTTTAAAAAGCCTTAAAATTCCAACAATTTTCAGTCATGTTGTTAAACATAAAATATCATGACTCTAAAAAACCCTAAAATTATAACTATTTTAACCATAGCATTAAAGAAATATCGTGCCTTTGAAAATTTTTAAAATTCCAATAGTTTTTAAAAATAGTGTTAAAGATAAAATATCACAACTTAAAAAAACCTAAAAGTTCCAAAAAGATTTAACCATGGCATTAAAGATAAATATCATGACTATGAAAAACCTTAAAATTTTGATATTTTTCATCTATGACATTAAAGATAAATATGTTGACTCTGAAAAGCCTTAAAATTTTGACATTTTTCAACCATGGCATTAGATATAAATATCATGAATCTAAAAAACCTTAAAATTTCAACATTGTTCAGCCATGTGTTAAAGATAATATATCACAACACTGAAAAACATTAAACTTTTGACATTGTTTAGACATGGAATTAAATCCAAATGTCATAACTAGAAAATATCTTAAATTTCAACATATATTGAGACCAGATATCATAACTAAAACAAAACCCTTAAAAATAAGTATCTAAATCAAAGAGTCATTATATCAAATGCTAAAAATATAAATCTTTTAAAAAGTTAGTGTCACGCGGAATGAGTCGAGGTTGCAGACAAGATCGACCTTCCTAGTATCTACTGATATCTAGTGACAAGCAAGCCAATCAAAAACTATCTTTCTCTAAACATGCAAGTAAAACAAATGCAAACAAGTGTTTTAGGCCTACCTCGGGTCCAATGCAAGTTTGTGGAAGCCTCACTCCCTTGCTCCAAATGATCTTCCTTGAAGTGTATTCTGCAAACACAAACAAGCAAACAATTAAATAGCACCTGAAAAGCCAATATTATAAAGCATATTCATCATAATGATCAAGGAGATTATGAAACAAACCATAAGACAATTTGTTGAGAAAAATGAATCTGATTGTATTAATTCAA
>APFE031194021.1:821-30664 GCA_000404065.3 Pinus taeda | reverse complement strand
CCACTAACCCAATGCCTCAATTTATAGTGCAATGGAGGGAAGTTACTAGGTCCTCCTTCAAAGGGATAGCTCCTCCTAACAAGGGATTAGCTCCTTCTCTTTTGGGATGCATGAACCACTTTGGAGTGAACCATCCACGTCAAAATTCCTTCTAGAATCATCTAGAATTAACCCAAAGTGAGTTTTCTAAGATAAAAATTGCGCCTTTTGACTTTCACAGGGGTACACACCCTCCCCTTTACATACAGAGCATATAAGTACGCAGGTAATCTGAACAAAGGGTGCGGGCTCGCAGGCAAAAGTGAGAGAAAGTGCGGAACCAGAGTTACATTGCTTTTTGATGTCTTTCTCTCATTTCCAAATCTTATTTTGAAGAGCTGAGGTCTGAGACTTGCTCAGGAGGTCAGTACAAGTGATGATAGACCCATACTAACTGCAAATAATCAAGGTGACGATATTTTTGTGTAACATGACCCAATAATGATGAAAGTGAGATGAATGTAGTGACATGGTAGTGAAATGAAGGTGAAATGGAGGTGATATAATGGACATGATAGTGAAAGTGTAATAGAAGTGAATGACAATTTCAAGACCCAACACCATCATAATATCTCTTGGATAAATACTTCTTCCTAAAGATTCTTTTGAACTCGTGCGAACTCAAATATTTTATCCTTATGCCTCGGACATTTTTCACATCTTCTCACCAAATGTTTGTTTTTTCTTTGAGACTGAAAATAACTATCGTGGCTTTCATATTCTCTGTAAAAACATGCAGCTCGTATAACTTCTTCATCCCAAGTACTCGTTCTTTTGTATATTTTGTTTTCTTTAGCTCTCCATCAAAGGTACGAGGTTCTTGTCACGCGGAATGAATCGAGGTTGCGAACAAGATCGACCTTCCTAGTATCTAAAGCTATCTAGTGACAAGCAAGCCAATCAAAAACTATCTTTCTCTAAATATGCAATTAAAACAAAGGCAAACAATTGTTTTAGGCATACCTTGGGTCCAATGCAAGTTTGTGGAAGCCTCGCTCCCTCACTCCAAATGAGCTTCCTTGAAGTGTAATTCTGCAAACAAAAACAAGCAAACCAAATTAAATAGCTCCTGAAAAGCCAATATTATAAAGCATATTCATCATAATGATCAAGGAGATTATGAAACAAACCACCTAAGACAATTTGTTGAGAAAAATGAATATGATTGTATTAATTCAAATGAAGAAGAACTTTACAACCTGTGCGTTGATGCTGTACAAGCTCCTCCCAGGGTCCGACAAGAAGTCTCCTCTACTTTGACAAGTTTCACTCACTTCCCAATGAAACAAAAAGGTATGTGATCTCTTCTCCTCTCAAGTTTAACTAGAAAGTCCCAATTCCATCAGCATTTACCCTCAAAATGTTCAGCTTCTAACCTCCCTATCAACTGACCCAATGCCTTAATTTATAGTGCAATGGAGGGAAGTTACTAGGTCCTCCTTCAAAGGGATAAAGCCCTCCTTCAAATGGATAGCTCCCCCTATGAAGGGATTATCTCCTTCTCTTTTGGGATGCATGAACCATCTTGGAGCGAACAATCCACGTCAAAATCCTTCTAGAAACATCTAGAATTAACCCAAAAGTGAGTTTTTAGGATAAGCTTGCGCCTTTTTGACTTTTACAGGGGTACGCACCCACCCCTTTACAGACAGAGCGTGCAGGTATGCAGGTAATATGAACAAAGGATGCAGGTCCGTAGGTAAAAGTAGGAGAAAGTGTGGAACGAAAGTAATATTGATTTTCAAAGTCTTTCTCTATTTTGCAAAGCTTGACATGAAGAACTAAGGTCTGAGACTTATTTAGGAGGCTAGTATAAGTGATGATAGATCCATACTGACTGCAAATAATCATGGTGATGATATTTTTGTGTAACAGTGCATAATTCCCATATAACCAGTGCTTATAGTTTGGATTTGCCAGTCTGTGTAGGGTCAAGACGCTCCAAGTACTGGAAAAATCCTCATGTAGTTCATAATTTCGAAAATAAGGCACATCTCAATAGAATGTATATTAAAAAAAATGTCAACTTTTTGCACATTAATAAAAAGATACTACTTTAAAATTTGACATGAGCCATAGTCCATAGAAATCAACTCAAGTGATGCGTTTAAAACCATAGTCCATAAAAATCAGACCAAATTAAAATTAATAAAAGAAAACCATAGTTACACGGCTATCGGTCCCAATCATTGAAGAGCACATACCCCAAGCTCCCTACTCCTTGGGGCTTGGGATCTAGTCGGAAATGCTCCAAAATAGTCGGGAGCTTCAACGAGTACTTTGGAGATTTTCTGGAGCTTCACTGCAACATTTTTTTTACATTTTGGGAGCTTCAATGTAATGAATAATTGCAAACTTAAGTGTATTTGACGCTGCAACTCATGGAACTGTGCAAAGGGAAGGGTATGCTGTTGGTTTAGATATGGATATGGGTCTAGAACTAAGAGAAACAACCCATCTATGGAATGACATTCTATTCAAATGAAGATGAGGCGTTTGGCCTATCCTGATCTTTGTCATTGCAAGCTATTCATTCTCCTCATATACACGGATGGTGGATGGACATAGAAGCATTTAGACAAACTGGACAAAAGATAGAATACTAAAGGAAGAAATATTTGAAGCTATGAAATATAAATATTATTAAAAAACATTTTTCAATTCATTTTTCATATTTATTTAAGTATAAAATATATATATAACTTGGAAATTTATAATTTATTCTACAAACCTCTCTTTAAAATAACATTAATGATAAACTCTAGTGTTTTTTTTTTAATAATATATTATATATATATATATGTTGGACACCTAATCCTCAATGGGTTAGTGTGGAAGCCGAATAAACAAAAGGAAGTCCAAGAGACCTTGGGATTTGAAACCCAACAATCAAACTATGTACTATAAATGTATATCAATTGTTAATAAAAATGTATTGTCATGTTTTATCCTTCAGATTATGTTGCTGCTCATGTGTGTTTAACATGGTATCAGAGCAGGCGTATTCCTACCCTGCATAATTAATTTGAGCCATTTGTTTTATGGCTTTTCTATGCAAGTCAGTTCTGAATTTCATGAATGTTTTATCAGCCATATTTTAGTTGCATTCTCTGTGCACAATTCCCCAAATAGAAAATTTTGACATACCTCACGCCAACGCTTCCACTGGTCTGACATACCTGCTCTTGTTGTTGCTAGATACTTGTTCCTATTGCAAAAAATTGTGCATTAAGACAGTTATATGGGCCACTGTGTTGTTTGCACACTGCTCCTCTGTTTACACTCAAAGATTCACAGTCATGCCATCATTACGCGCCATTGTATTCTATTGAACCCTTGTATCGAAATCTATTTTCTTCATATGTTGTCAACTCTGCAGTTGTATTGAAACCTCTGGTTCTATAAGGTTGTGCATACTGGGGTTCCCAACATCGCTTTTCTCTTAAACGGATCATAATTTCAAGCTTACCTTGCGGGTGGCCGGAGGGGTGTTTGAGCTTCAGGGTCCTCTCCAGCATTTCCTCGAATCTGACTTCGTCCGGGACTTGGGAAAGAAAAATCCGTGTTGTGCCAACCAGCGGTTTGGTGTGCTTTGAGGGATTTTAGTGCACGACTTCTATGGTCAATTTGGCATCTTCCAGGGACCTGTTGCATACAGGAATCATGAGCTTCTCGTTCCATGAGGGGTTTGTATCTCCCTCCGGATCGACCCTCCTGGAGACCTTCAAATAGGGATCGACCCACACTATGACATAAGGGCACAAGTCATCGTGTCACCCATTCACATTCTTCAGATCACGAGCTGAAAGAATTGTTAGCTCCACATCAATGGGCTTCGGGGGTCTTGCCGTGGCTTTAGAGGTTGGGAGGAGAGATATTCATCTGAATCATATAACGTTTAGAAATCTTTCATAAATAGACAACAGAGATCAAATAAAGAACACATTCTAGTATCCTTCATGTCAATCTCCCTCTTTGCTTGAAGCAATATTTATATATACATTTCTTAAAACTTTGGCAAAATTTCTAGTAGAGAGCAGCTAACTCATCCTTGATAACCCATTTAGATGTTGACGTGGAGCCTGAAATGGTTGTAATGGTTAAACCGACTGAGGAATGCTCTTTCTTTTTATTGAAATATTGACCACGCAGTTGCTTATGTTGTGTATACTGTTTATTTTCACAGCCAGTGGAGAGTGTTGTGGGAGGTTTTGAAGGAAGCCCTTGGGAAGGTTCTGGTGCCCTTTTGCCTCTGTAATCAAGCTGTTGCCTCTAATCGTCTTCTTTATTCATCATTGCAATATTGTTGTCAAATTAAGGCTTAAGAACAATCCACAGAAAATCAATCTATGTCGATTGGAATACCTGTTATCGTATTACTCTAAGCACCCAGTCATACTATCGATTTGGCATTCAAAATTCCATTCTTCAGATAATTATTCCCACGTGCTTCAAATAATTATTTTATTAATTTCGATACTTTCATTTCTATAATTCAAAAGGAAGATAATCCAAAAGGGTATTTCCTTTTGATAGCCATCATTTTTTATTTGAAAGTGAATATGCTGGGGGATTTTTGGGAATGACAGAGTTCAATGTTCATAAAAATTGGGGACTGTTTATATTCTTTAAAGTTGTAGCAATTTGGCATTATTTAGGAGTTCAGTGGAAATTGTTTCAGGCCAAGACTATTATTTGTAGATCCAATTGGTGTATTTACTTAAAGGTTGTTCATATCAGAGATTGTTATTGAACTAGATTGAAGTTGTTGCCACGACAAGTTCTCTTGGATTCAAGGCTGGTATAGGAACATATCTTTTTGATGCCTAAATTGCTTGTTGCCTTGTTGGAAGTTAGATTCTTAGGTGAATTGGAGAAAATTTATTTTTGAATGAGGAGTCTGTTTTCGAGATATCACCATTCTTTGTGTGTTGAATCTTTTGCAAGCTACCAAGATTGATTTGACTTTGTTGCCATAAGTTTATATAAAAGAGCAATTGGTGTCCATATTTCCCTCATTGTTTTACTATTTTTTTTTAGGTTGAAACATGGCTCCAATTGGTGCAATATTAGAGTTACTCGACAATCTAATACTCTCTACTATGAATAATACAGTCAAAATCAGCAAGGATTTTCTCATTGATATTCATAGTTGTTTACAAGATGTACATGAAAAGATTGACTTTTTACAGCTTGAATCCCAGCTTTAGCAAGAAGAATTAGAACAGAGGAATCATCATTCTGAACATGTTTCTGTTCAGAACATTGAGACTGCAACCCATCAGAAGCAAGTCAATAATGTTACACTTGGTTCAGATTTAGTACCCAATAAAGCAACAGTTGTACATGCAGATGCAAAAAATCAATATGCACTTCCCAAGCCCAACATCAGACCTTGGGAACAGCTTGTCCACAACAAGCATAAAACTGGTCTTGGATATGACAAGGACTCGTCCTTTCATATTCCAGACTACTCAAAGCCCATCCAGTTTCAGAGTGCTAGATTCATTCATGACAGTTCACTTGCTCCTCATGACAATTCACCTCGACTTGTTCCAGATCCTACTCCTCTTTCACAGCAACAACAACAACCACCAAAACAGATTGTGAAATGCCAACACTCTGACCGAGTTGGCCATTTGAAAGATCATTGTTTGATCTTCATCCATGTAAGCACTGTCATAAAACCCTCATTCTTCACACAGATGCTTCAGAAACAAACGTCCTACAAGAACAAAGATTCATCTTGGATGGATCGCTTCTTGGCAATGGGCATGAACAGCCAAGAAGATATTCCAATCACATGTCAGAACGTGTTCTAGAGTATTAAACAATCTTGGAGTTGAGTTTTCTCCATCATCTCACCTTGTATCTGATAGGGGGGGAAATGATGGTCATCTACAAGCTTCAAAGCCACATCAAGCGAGCCCGAGCCACAACCTGCCATACCAGATCCAGAGTTGTAGCCATAGACAAAGATGCCCCTAAGCATTCCATCAGTTGGTAATCTGGGACACTTCCTCTAGCAGAAGACTTCAACTTCTTTCCACTCTGAGAAGAATTCCAGGAACAAAATTGAGAACACTTCCTCTAGCAGAAGACTTCATCTTCTCGCCGGTTTTGGAAGAGTTCCGGGAATTGCATTAAGCATTCCAGATTTGTTGGTCATCCTTAAACCATCACAGGTTGAGACTTCCCTTTTCAGGTTGAAGTTCTCCCTTTTAGGTAGGGTGAGACCTCGCTTTCATGGTTGAAGGTTTCCCTCTTCAGAACAATAGGAGCACTTCCTCTAGCAGAAGTCTTCAGCTTCTTGCCAATTTTGGAAGAGTTTCGAGAACTGCACTAAGCATTCCAGTGTTGGTGGTCATCCTTAAACCACCGCCCTTTATACCAACATTTTAGAGAGCACATTCAACCTAGTGCTGCCATGCATTTTTGAACATTTTGTATTACAGCTCTCTTCTTGGACTCATACATAACCCTTCGGATTAAGGGGAGGAATGTTAGACACCTAATCCTCAATGGGTTAGTGTGGAAGCCGAATAGACAAAAAGAAGTACAAGAGACCTTGAGATGTGAAACCCAACGGTCAAACCATGTACTATAAATGTATATTAGTTGTTAATAAAAATGTAGTCTCATGTCTTATCCTTCAGATTATGTTGTTGCCCATGTGTGTTTAACTATATATATATATATATATATATATAGGTGAGGTTACATCAAGGGCGAAGAATTGACCTAATGACTTAACATATAAAGTTGCATTAAATCACTTAATAATCGAGTAATAGCAACTTTTTTTTAGGTTTGTGAATTCTGCATGTTTCTTTGCTCTAAAAGAATTTGATTGGCAAATTGTTTATCAATTAATATTTTGATTTTTTTAGGAAGTGTTTCAAAGTTCAATCTTTTACATATTTCCTTGCAAAATGGAATTTCATTGACAAATTTTATATGGAAATAAATAAATTATTTTATTTTAAATTTTAATATATAATATTGTTGCTACTCCCAACTTGGCGTTTCATGTAAATTGGATCAAAACTTCTAACTATACCCAATACGCCTTAAAAAAACTTGTGCAACATAGGAGCAAACCCATCCACATCATACTGGTTTAGCATTTAAAAATGGTATGAAATTTGATCATAATGAAAAAATTAGCATACTATTCTTCCAACTAGCGAAACTACACCTGATTGGCATTTCTCTTTTAAAAACTATTTATATCTTCAGTAAATTTAACTCCTCATGCAGTTCATAATTTCGAAAACAAGAGAGAATGTACATTAATAAAATTTCAACTTTAAAAGATATTACTTTTGGATTTGACATCTGCCTAAATCCATAAAAACCAACTCAAGTAATGCATATAAAACCATCCGCTAAAAAGATTGTAATTTGAAATAAATTGCGTTAGTAAAGTCGCTGCACACATATCGAGACTGCATTATTTACTGATGTGCGTTGAAAAATCACGTCCATGGTGGGACGTATATTGGGAATTCAAAGGCAAATGACCATTCAAATTATGCGGAATGCAAAGGCAAATGGCTATTCAAAGTAATCATGTCTCGACCATCTCATAGGAATTCATTGTCCATTAGATCCTGAAACGATCCAGCACACTCTTCCCCTTTAATTCCTGGTTCCAGAAAGCACCCAAAAACTCCTCAAACTTGTATCCTCTATAAACAGCTGGCTTCTGTTCATTCACCATGCTTGTTGTAGGGGCAATAAAAGCATCGTCGGAAGGAAAATAGAAAGTGGCAACTGATATGCGTGCTCTGTAAATATTTGTTACTGCTCGATGCTCGGCGCTCCTAAATCTCCCATTGCTCACAACCTAACACATTCAAATCACACACGTCACAAATTGAATGATACTATCAAATTCTTGCATAGAGAAAAAACTACGTTATGAGATCTGCCCATTGTTTCTTACCTGCAGCTGATCTCCCAAATTGACCACAAACGCGTTTGTTATGGGTTCTACAGCAACCCACTTTCCATTCTTGATTACTTGCAGACCACTGACATCGTTTTGCATTAACACGGTGAGGGCACTTGCATCTGAATGGTTTGCTAAACCAAGAGTAAGATCTGGGTTTGGGCATGAAGGATAGTAATTTAGAGTCATCACTTGGCTATGTTTGCCAAAAATTCTGATTAAGTAATCGGAATCCAGCTCTAAAGCTTCTGAAATTGCAGCCAACAGCCTTAATATCAGCGCTCTCATCTCACCAGCGTACTTGCCCGCAATATCTCTGGAACAAAAACTCATGTCAAACCAGTTACTCCTTTGCATAGTTCTGTCTTAGATATTTATAATAGATAATTTTTGCTGTTTACCTGTAACCTGCTGGTTTTTCAGGCCAAGAGCCGATGACTTCCTCCAGAGGATGACAAGGCTGCGTGAAATAGTCGATCCAGTGGAAGACCTTGTCTTTGCTGGGATTGAAGCTTGTAGAAAGACGAACTGGCTTCTTTATGTCCTCTGAATAGAGGCATGCTCGGTCTTCCACTGGCATTTCATAGAACTCTTGGGCTACCCCCATCATGCTTTTCATGACATTCTCTGGCACGCCATGGTTCACTATCTGATATTTAACCAAAAATATAGTCAATTGCATATGAAACTTGACCTAGTCACTATATCAATACCAACATATTAACAGAAATGTACAGACTTAATTGTCTGCAAGTGTCACAGAAAATCAAGCAAGAGTCTAAGCATTTGAGGGGAGCGAGAATTGTTAGTTAGCGATTGAGGTGTGTACCTGAAAGAAACCATCATCTTCACACGCGCGTCGGATTTCATGGACTAGTGTTGTTCAGTTAGGGCCATCCAGGTCTTTTAGGTCTATTATAGGAATGCTCTCACAGAAAGACATGTCAGACTTCTGTGGGCGTTCGTGGGGAGGGAGGACATATCTGTCCTGCACCTCAAGGTTGTTCACGCCATTGGATATGAACTTCTCAATAATACTACTGAGCTGTTGGGTCTGGGCATCCATTGCACAAGACATCTTCCTCCAATTTGTGTGATATGGGTATTGAATTCAGGAATTTATAGAGTTTAGATAGATTGGCTTTTGGATGAACTTTAGGCGACTTGAGGATTAAGATTTGTGCAAAATCCAAAAGGCTTTTGAAAACCAATTTCAAAGACGTCGCTTCACATCATTTTTTTTAAAGGATCGATTGACTTTAGACTGTGTGACGATGGAGTTTTGTCCAAATCCCAGCTGGCTTATCGAATTCTCTTTGAATATTATGACATTGGTTTTGATGGAGGCCGTTTCACATCAATAACTTTCGAGGGGCAATTGGGAGAAGATATTAAGACTTTTTGCCCCTATTAATTTATTATTTACCATATTAAATCTATGAAGCGGTGATCCCATGGCTTCGTTGATCGCTTCTACCCGACTTTAGATGGTAAAGAAATATTTTTCCCTCCAATTTGATTCTGATATTATTATTATGAAAGAAGTCTCTGTTTCTGATATTATTATTAGTCCCTGCCCTTCCTGGCTGGCAGGGACTATAGTAATCGATTTGTAAAGTTAGCATTATTTTGGCACTATAACCAACCAACGCGGACGATAACCAACCAACTTTATATAACTTAAACCAAAGTTCGCTGAAAAGCACGATATTTTATATTTTCTTATTCCTTTAACCAATAAAAGATTTTTCATCTTATTTGGCCTCAAAACTAGGCATACGAGGCATACGGTCATGTATACTGGCTCAAAAGTTAGGACAAGTACAAGTGATGAGGTCATTTGACAGTTTCATGAACTCAGTTTAATGAACTAATGCTATGTTTGCATTAGCATTAATCTCGTAACATAAAATGTTAACAAAACTAACAAGACTTATGTATTTATGTTATAAGACTTATGTTAAAGCATAAGCGTGTCGGCCCTGCCATGTCAACATTCCTGCAGTGCAGTGTCAAAACCGTAATTTGCATGAGAACAACGACCTGCCTTAAAATGATCTCTGTTTGTTATCCGTAGTAGCCAAACGTAGAGAGTCTGTAAGATCAAGCTATACAAAAGCCGAAGTAGATGAATCTGCTGCTAGTGGAACGTCATCGACATGCAAACAAATTTACCTGTTTATCAATCTATGTAATCTATTAATTATTTCAATTTGTTTGAATTTGTTTGAACACGTGAGAGGAACCACGAACAGTAAAGCCAGACTTTTGCCTGCAAGACGAAGTTACCTGGTATCTGAATATGCTCGATGTGCAAAAAGCATTCCATGCTCGCTTGGTTTGAATCGCACAGCCAACTCCTGCGTCTTCCCTGGCTTCATCCACTACAAAAATGGTGTGCCACGGTTCGAGTCCTGTAAGGTCACAAATACTCCGTAATTCGGTAATCCCTGATAACAGGGTTTAAATCTTAATCTTAAGCATACAAAACTAGAACTTTTATCTTCAGTCTGTCAAATCTGACTTTGGATTTCTTCACAGAAATAGGCGATGAGTTTGATGTGCCACCCCTACAATTAGACTTGGAATGTGTGAAATAGAAGGGGACCAGAATTAATTAAATAATTGAGCAGACAAACGTGAGGACACCCACTTGTTTTTCTCTCTATCAGCCGGTTTCAACCGAAATATAGCATCTGATTTATTTATTTTTAACATTTGTTTTTGTCGTAATTCTGCTCTGTTCTCTTTAAAAAGTTCAGCTCCACATAAATTTCGTTTATGTCGTAAAAAGTGCCATAGGTTTTTGTCTATGGTTAGACAATAATATAATGAGAGAGCATTAATCTTGTTGGGCACTAAACTATGTTCAATAATCAAACGACGATTCCTCTAGCAAGATAGAATAAGATTCCTATTTGGTTAGTACGTTAAAGACGCATATTCAAAACGTTTTAGTTTTTTGCAGGTGTTTGGACAAATTGTATAGATAAGATGGTTGCAGGATAACTATTTTATACTATTCTATTTATCTTTTTGTTCAAAAGAGGAATTTGGTAATTCAATTCGAGTGAGGCCATAAAATTTTTATTGTTTAGCTTTTATTCAGAATTATTTTATTATTTTGGTTTTAAAGGAAAATCTGATAATTCAATTTCATTGAGATTATATTTTTATTATTTAAATTTAAATTTTATATAAATTTTCGAAAATCTCCAAAATTATTTAGGTTATGCAAACCCTAGAATTGAAACTTACGAATTGATTCAAAGTCTGTTACTAAATATCTAATGCCCCTTACCTGGACCTGAGAATCATCTGCCCAATCTGTGATCTTTAATTGGTTTCTCAGTTCCCAACTCCACAAACGTGCAGTTAGAAAATAAGATCTACAACGGCAATGAAATCCATTCTTGGTGAGAAGTTCCTGCAACCCATTAGCGCAAATCATGAAAACAATTTACATTTCAAACCCATAGTACTTCAATTTATTTCAAAAATTGACGCTTCCCATTGATATCTTCATGCTTAATAAATCCGTAGATCAGACATGAAAATGAATTCTATCCCATTCACTCATTCTTTCTTTCAAGCAGATCATTAATCAAAATTGTTTCACAGACCTACAGTATGCTCAAACACAACTGCTACAGTGATGATCACCCATATTGCATTCGTTCCAAAGGCATGGTATGGTTTCCTGAAGAGAACCAACAGAGAAGATAATGTAATTGCAACTCCCACTTTTAAAGGGAAAGTCACTCTGCTCGGATCCTCCTTGCAGAATTCCCACAATTTTGTGCATAATCTGTGCATGACTTTCACAATAATGAGGACTTCTCTGCTGGTCCTAGTGCCGAGACAATCCTCAGAGTCTAACCCAGATAAGCGCATCTCCCATATTACCACAGGCAGCATACAGATTAACGATTTTGGTTCCCAGATTTACCTTTTGAGAATGACCAGTGATGACGACAACAGAGAAGCAAGTGTGTCTGATCCCATCTTGATGGCCTCCTGCTGCATAACCACAGAAATCTCCAGTGCTTCCTTTAATATGCAGTCCTTGCATAGACAGACAAAAGGATAAACTTCCAGATTCTAGTTTCTACCTGCACTGTGGATTTCAGTAGAGGAAGCAGAAACGTACAGAAGAACACCGCGAAGCAAACCGATATGGTGATCTTGAGCTTCTGGTTAAATCTCAGTTTGTTCGCGGTCTTCTCGCCTATATGAGTTTCAGATTTAGCTATGATGCCAGGGACATGTGTGCACATCGCTTGCATGCAATGCACGTGCTATGGTTAGCTGGTACATAGCTGGAGGGAACTCATTTTTTAATTCTATTCTTACATCATTATTGGTCAATGGAACATTTTTAAAACTATTTCCATTTTAGCCTAAGTGTGCTGGGTAAAAAAGTTGATCACGTTTATGATTCATTAAAAAGCAATATTTGTAATCAGTTGACCAGATGGAATTTGAACTCAACCATATGGAAACAGAGACTAACTTACTAATTACGTTTTGTCGGTTGGGTATAGTTTACCGTGTATTAGTTGTCGTAGTAGATTATTGCTATATGCAGAATGACGACAATTTTTATTGTTTTTTAATTTAAAAAACACACCTTTGTAATTATGTTGACAAGAAGGATTTTGAAAACGACAATACTTAGACATAGACAAATCGTGTTTGGTTACTTAGTTTAATGTGCGTTGGTTATCATGTGGCAAAATAACAGCTGTCATCCACTTTTGTGAGTCTTGACAGCTAGCTATCTGTCCACATCTTTCTACTTGTGTTCCGGAGAATTTACAGATTTTTCTGGAGGAAGTAATTTTCTTTTTCTAAACACTGATCAGGAATTTTATAGAAAGGTGTACCATTGCCAATAAAAAGGAATTTAAAACGCAGGAAATTATTTTACCCCGATAACTATCAACGTTTGTGCCAAAATTAGCGTCGCAGTTTCGTCTACCGAACAGATGGTTGGGAATGGAGCCACCGGAATATTGACAATGCCATCCACATTTGAATGGGTTGCGAAATTGCTGAAGTCACGTGATCCATGATCATGTTCAAATTTGAAAACAATGAAATTTGTAAAAAAATCAACAGTGCACAATACAGCCAGAGCACAACAGATCTCTGTGCAGGCTGTGCAAGCTTCAATCTTCAAGTCATCTGTAACGCCAACCTGCCTCTGCTACTGAAACTGTAACGCCAACCTGCCTCTGCTACTGAAACTGTAATGCCAACCTGCCTCTGCTACTGAAACTTTACAACCTGCCTCTGCTACTGAAACTGTAACGCCAACCTGCCTTTGCTACTGAAACTGCTGCTGAATGCTATACGCTGTGGGCTGGGGCAGGGACTAGCTGCCCTGCAGCCCTATAGTGCACAATACAGCCAGAGCACAAAAGTTTCAATCTTCAAGTCATCTGTAACGCCAACCTGCCTCTGCTACTGAACCCTACAGTGCACAATACAACCAGAGCACAAAAGTTTGAATCTTCAAGTCATCTGTAACGCCAACCTGCCTCTGCTACTGAAACTGTAACGCCAACCTGCCTCTGCTACTGAAACTGCTGCTGCAGGCTATACGCTGTGGGCTGGGGCAGGGACTAGCTGCCCCACAGCCCTTCTTGTTATGAAAGAAGTTTCTGTTTCAAATGAAAATTGTTTTCCAGACTCTTTTAAATGTAATGATTATCATTTGTACTTTATGTTGCTAAGGAAACGCATTAAGGCATAGAGTGGGGAAGAATAGGTAATCAAATTCGTCAAAATTAAGATTAAATTGATCTATTAATTTTTCATTTATATACACTGAAATTGTATGCAGCATGGGATAAGAATCTCAAGAATATCAAGTTATCATTCAGATAAATTTCTATAGTCCATGTTCTATTTTAAATATTTCTCTCTTTTGTCATAACTCGAAGAATCTCAAGTTATCATTGAGATAAATAAATCTCTATAGTACATACTCGTTATATATTATATATATATATATATATATAATATATATATATATATATATATATATATATATATATAAGATATGAATGAAGATCCTGCTATGATTATATTACTTTTTATAGTCCATGGTCTAATTTTAAAATATTTTACTCTTTTGTCATAACTTGAAGGATCTCAAGTTACATTGAGATAATAAATCTCTTTATAGTACATATTCATTATATATATATATAATATATATATTATATATATATATATATATATATATATATATATGATTGAAGATCTCTACTATAATTTATATTACTGTGGCAATGCCATTTTTCTCTGGCAAAGTTGCATCCATTGGTTTTTTTTAAGACATTAAAAGAATCTAGGTGCTATGGTTTGTTATGATCGATGAGTTATCTTTCAGATTATATTGTAGATGATGTTAGATACATTAAATCATTTTGAAATAAACACGGACATGCCGTTGGCATTGATTAGCGGCATATGCTACAATAACTTATCTTCATTGAAAAAGAGGTTGATGTATTCATTAAGAATCTTCACACTAAAACTTCTTGAAACATGGCTTGAAACACCATGCCTTAATGATGTTTTCATAGAATTTGCAACAATGAATGTTGAAGGCAACATGGATGTTGTAGAAAATAAAAATGTTAATGAAATTTCCATGCAATAGTGTCCTTGAGAGACAAAATATTTTTATGATTTATTTTGGAACAAATTGATGAAGAGAAAGCTATGGAAGGTGACATGTGGTAGTCATTTACATACAAGCCAATTTTTGAAGAAATAGAGGACATGCATGGACAACTTGGAAGAATCGAGCTAATAAAGACACTCAAATCTGAAGCTTACAACAAAAAGACAAAGCTAAAGCAATGAAGAAAAGAAAATGAAATCCAACTAATTTAAAAAAAAATTAATTGAAAGCATAGTTTAGACTCGGACGAGAAAATATCTTAGTTTAAATTCTTGTTTTTCGTAATTAAAGGGGAGTGTTGCATAAAATAATTTCAACCACCCATTTAAATAGGAGACAAATGTTCGTTGGAAATATTCGAAAATTTTATATGAGAATGATCTCAAAACATACAGGTACTCACTCATTTTCTTCGGTCAAGGATAGTGTGCATTTGCATGGAGTGCACAAAACAATTACAAGTGATAAGTATATTTATTTTCAAAGTGATTGGTACATTTTTTTCCCATTTGCAAATCGATGGTGCAACAAACATGGTAAATAAAGTTCTGAAAACATGTTGCAGATAAATTCTGGAGAGCATATAAACAAAATGAAATTTAACTGGTGCCAACAAAGTACAAGAAAACCACCCCTCCTTATCGTCCAGAGTTGTGAACTTAGTGGAATTACCAATATGAATAGGTCAGCAAAGGTGTCAAATAGTTCAAGCACAATAAATAAATAGCCTTTCATAAAAATAAAAAGGTATTCCCATTAAAGTAAGTGATGGCACATCTAAGAGGAGTGATTTCCTAAAGGTTTATGCAACAAAGTAAAGTAAAAAACAAAAGAGATAAGTTAAAACTTAAAAGCAAAAGAAAATTGAACCATGTAAAATTCTAATGACAAGGCAATCATCGATATACATCACTTAAAATTTCAATGTTTCAAACATTTATATATCTAACACAAGGTCAAATGATGAACCAAGGCAACCTTGAATGACCACTTACATGTCCATCAATTTATAAACTCTATTTAGTCAAGTGGAAAGCTTTACCAGATTCATGCCACACTAACAAATAAAAAAAAAAAATTGATGAAACACAATGAGAGTAGTTTAACATAAATTGATAAACCAAAAAATGAAGATATGAAAATTGAAAAACTTGAAAAGATAAATTTGTGAATGCTTGTTTTAAGAGTAGAAGAACGTAGAGCCTCATGGGTTAGTTCAAGATGAACCAGACATGAGATCTTTTCCCAAATTTGAGAGGTTACAAGTTCGACTTTCTTGATCCTCTTTATATTACGCTCCAGAATCACTCCAGAATCAGGATCAACGTTTGCCTCATTTACCATTCACAGATCATAGGAAAGTACTTAGAACTTAGAAGGTTTTCTGCGAAGTATTTTCTTTTGAAAAAAAAGGATAAAAAGATGTAAAACTTCAAAAAAACCTGCAACTAGATTACCAAACATGTAACAACCTGCAAACTTAGCTAACAACATGCAACATTGTGCGAATTGTATACTCAAGTCCATGAGATCCAAAAGTTGAAGTGTTTGGAAAGTGTTGAAGAGTTTAGAAAGTGTTACCATTTTAGCATTTTTAGGATATATCCTCCATATAAACCCAAAAATCCAAATTATAAATTACACGTTTTATTAAAATTAAGTGCTAAGTTCTCCCTAAGGATGGTCAAAATGACATTTATTAAGAAAAGAAGCCATAGAAGCACTGAAATTAATGGTAAATGTATAAAGCATGCATGCATATGTTTTCGAGAGTCCAGACTCCACCCTATGTTAGAGGCTTACCAGAATTTGATCACCACAGAGTCATTAATTGGTCAAGTTTATGAGGTACAAGGTTCATGTATCTACCCATTCAAAGTGAGTAATATGGAGCAGGATAGATCTTCAATCCCTAGCCGAAGGATGAATAAATCTACCATCACTGACAGGGAAGGCATGTAAAACAATATTAAAACTGCCATCACCGAGGGGAAAAGAACTCCAACCTTGCCTTTAGGTGATAACAATAAAAAAATATGTAAACAATAGTAATTATGATATCACTGAGGGGAATATGTGAAAACAATATTAACTACTATCACCAAAGGGAAAATAACTCCAGACCTTGCCTTCAGGTGCCAGCAAGCAAACATATTCAGATTTCCAACCAGCTCATCCCTGGTGTGTCACCAGTGTAAAGACAGACTCCCAAATTCCTACCAAAGCATCAATCAGTTTCCAAATAAGATTCAACGGTATTTGGGTATTTATTCAGTTTTAAGAAACCAACAAGGCTGATAGGCAGTAGTGTTCTTTTCCCAGTATGTACAATCATTATTGGACAAACTTAAGCTTTGCCATATTGGGTTTCAAGACTAAACTTCTGGCTAATTGTTATCATAATGAGGTTACAATGGGTAAATTGGACTGTATCGGAAACCTCAAAATAGACTACCATAATCTTCACCATTCTTGGTACTTGATAATATAAATACTGACCTTAGATTTGATGTGTAAGAGGTGCATGATAATATAAACATCGTTGCAAAATTCCTAATTAAAGTTCAGAAATTAGTCTGAAATTAGAAGATCTACACAAATCTAGACCGTTTTGCTAACAATTGTCTTTGCGATATATGGAAACGTACTGAATAGTACTCATTTAAAACAAGAGAACACAATACAAATACACATTTTTGTGACATATGAAACCGTACTGAATGGTACACATTTAAGACAACACAACACACTAAAAATAAGAGAAGTTGCGATTACTTAAGGAATTAGCAAACATGTCACTTGGGAGAATCAAACAATGGTGGGGCAAGAAAAACACTTGAATTTAACAGACCCTGGAAACTTTCGTTTGACAACTCTACTCTAAAATGTAGGATTAACTTAAAATTTCATTGTTCGCATATAACTAGCTATCTTGCAACTAGTAGTAGATAGATTAATACTTTTTCCCTTGGCCAATTGGATGCCCCATTCTCCAATTGCAGATCAGTCCTCAAAATCTTATGTTAATTTTCTTAATTATGCAACACCTTATATTAAGATTCTTAACCATGATACAAAAGGATTATAGTATTAACTGTGAAAAATATTTTAACTTATAGTTTTACATTCAATCCCAAATAAAAAGCAATAGTAGATTGGGCACTCTCACAAAACGTGAAACCTACACATATATGACAGAGCTATTCGTGTTTACTCTATGGTCACTATTTCGAATATGTACTAAGACCTAAAAATTATGACAATAATACAAAGCATCAAAATATACAAATTTGTTACTTCTACATATAATTAATAAAATTAATTAAATTTTGGAGTAAGAGAGTAAATTGTTTCTAGTTAGTTGACTAAAACTGAGTTATAAGGAGTCGAAGTGAACTACTAACCATTTGGAAAGACTAAAAGTCTGTACAAAGGAAGCAGGGGTGGCAGTGATCGCATTGGATCAATGAAAATCAGGGACTTGATTATGCCTAGAGGCTTGGTCATGCCACAAATTGTGAGAAAGAGGAACTGGCAATTTATCAAGGCCTTGAACTGCTTAGGGTAGTGGGAATAAAATGTGCTACAGTGGTTCCACCATAGTAATTTGAAATTTGCATTGTCGAATGTATCAACAAGAAATTCGTCTTGTATAGTTCAAGTGAGTCTTGCTACACTTATTCATAGAGTTCAAGCAATGATAGGAGATTGTTGGGGAAATAACATGTGTAACAGTGGTGGGGATTCCACCATTGTAACTTGAAATTTGCATTGTCGAATGTCTCCACAAGAAAATGCCTTGATTGACTCATTCATAGAGTTCAAGCAATGATAGGAGATTTTGAAAATTCCTATACACAGTTCTCATCGGAGAAAGAAAAATATTATCAAAATTGAAGTCTTTCAGGCCCTAAGAACTCTCCATTCAATCACAGATTCGAGGGCCAAACCCTCAATTCAATCGCAAATTTCATATAAAGCAATTAATGTGGAAAAAGTCTGCAAAAAATCATGATTAAATTCTAAAGTTTCGATTTTTCAACAAAACTATTTAATCCTCCGATTTTTTGCAGACTTTTTCAAAAATAAAAAAATCGCGATTTATTCGTTATATGCCCAATTTTATCGGGAGTTGACCCAAAAAGTCTGTTGTCTTAAGAGTTGAGACTCGGACAAAACTCAAGATTCAGGAGTTGATTCACTATTTTGATATGTGATGTAGCACTAGACTTCATATACATATTATATATTGGCTTTCTTTACATGTTTATGTGGAACTGCATTTATTTGATGTTGTGAATACTCTAGATGTTAAAAAAAATAAAAATAAAAATGAATATTTTTGTGTTTTTTAAATTTTGCCGACTTTTTTAATGAGTTTTTCAACTTTTGGACACTTGCCGTAATTCCGACTTCGACTTTTTCCACATTGATCCTTTTCCACATTGATATAAACTTTTGGACCCTTGCCGTAATTCCGACTTTGACTTTTTCCACATTGATATAAACGTTTCGGGGCCAATATGGGGGTCTCAATTCAAGGCCAGAGTCGGGGACTAATTCGGGGGTCATTTTAAGAAGAGTATTTCATATAAACGACAGTGAGGGCTGCTCGGCCTTCTCTCCTGTCCCATGATATAACCTTACTATATACACAAGTACGTCGGTCATTTTAAGAATAGTATTTCATATATACGGCAATGAGGGCTGCTCGACCTTCTCTCCTATCCCATGATATAACCTTACTATATACAAAAGTACGTCTTGCCGCCCCAAGTATTAGACTGTTAGTTCAAGTACACAAGTGAAAAATGCGAGTTAAAGCCACTGGAGAGACCTTTACTTCAACATTCATACTCACTAACAATAGGATTTACTAACTGTATAATAATGAGGAAGACTGTTACATGTGGTTTTATTGCCCAGTTCTTGGGTGTTGGGTTTATTGTATTAGCTAGCCCTTCAAGTCGAATTCCTCTGATATTAGGAGTTTGGGGTTTTTCATTGATGATATCTGTCAAGCAAGCTAGAAGTCTGGTGAATTCACCAGTCATTACATTATTGATTCAGCTAGCAAAGGGCATCAGTTTTAGATTGCACTCTAGGGGTCACAGGTTGAAGAAGAACTATCTCAGTGCTGTTGTGACTTAGGTGCCATCATGGTTCATTGCCAGTCTAGTAGGGTGTGGTGTCCTGTGTGAATGCGATGTTTATAAGGTTCAATGCGAATTGGCAAATGCATCCTGCAAATGGACCAGATGGCAGAGAGATTGGAAATACAAAGCAACAACAGTAAGTTGTGTTAGGGATCAGTGTGCAATTGAATCTGCCATCCAAATGTTGGCATCTAATAAATGGGAGCATGTTTTTGGAGCTTGTATGCATGCTCACAAGAGGAAATATAAGAAAGTGGAGACAAATTGGGTTTCCTGTATACTCTAGTCACCGAATTACAGAAAATATTCATACCTCTTCTCATTTCGGTCCAACAAGTGCGAAGGAGCGACTCTAGAGATTCAACACCCCTACAAGCCATCTTCAGAGTTTGCCGTGTTCGAGGCCAATAAATGGAATCGTTCGATGTGAATATGATCTTAGTCAAGCATGCGGTGCAGACTCTTACGTTGGCACGAATGAAGAAGCCCCTCGAGGGCCAAATTCTCTGTAATCTTTTGTGTTAATTATGTTGTGGTAGCTTTTTGGTTAAACAAGTATTTTAGGCAATATACACGCCAAGTCTATAGTAATAGGTATGAGTAAGCTGGGCATAACAATTTTTCAATAAAAAGATTCTATGAGCAGCAGGCTGCAATTGTTTTCATTTTCATCTATAGCTGTCACTCTTTTAAATTTAAATTATTAAGAAAAAGGGCGAAATTCTGCTTAGAAATATCTTAAAGCCGACAAGTTTATGGAGAAAGGTTGTTGATGTGATTAAAGGGGAAAAATGAATAGCCAGGTAGGTTAATAAACGAGTCTCGTTAAAGGATTCTTCTACTTGCGCTGGCTTCAAAAAGGTGGCCATATGAAGACACTTACTTTTCTCATTTTACTCATTGCACAGAAAAAAGTTAATTACAGTTCCAACTACATCATTAAAATCCATTAGAATACATCCATGTTAACCTCGGGAGGATCTGATAAGCACCTATACAAAAAAATGAAAAAAAGAGCCCGACGGAGCGGCTAGGGTAATCCTAGCCGTCGCCCTCAGCTGCTGCAAGAATTTGCAATTTCTGTTTGCTAGCTTAGCTACCGCCTTCCCCTCATTCCAGGACTCCTTTTCCATGACTTAGGATTTATTATGTTTGCGAGTTTCGTTTTTGTTTATTTGTGTTTTCTGCTGTGTCCTTACTGGTTGATGGCCGAGTTTTAAGAATTTTTCCGCAAATCACAGTTGTTGATTTAAAGATTTCTTTTCTAGGTAGTCTTTGACTGTCCCTTGGTTCAATGATTCACCTAAGTAGCTTTGTAAAAGTAGCCAACACAATTGCTTCTCTTAATTTGGAATTTTCTTCTGCGGTCAACGAGAATGTTAAAATTCTCAAGGAAAAAAGGATTGATGGGTAAGGTTATCCGCCTTTGCCCTAATTATACTTCTATTTTAGAATAGATTTCTAACAATTAGATAGATCATGAACTCATTGGTACTCTGTATTGTGGAAACATATATCATGCTTTTATTGTTGAATGTGAGGACAGAGATTTGATCCTCAGATCTGAGTCTTCATAGACTCCAGGAAAATGTTTCTCATCTATTTGACTTTGAATTTTAATCCTAACATAGAAATTTTCTACGCCTGCTGGGATCAAATTGTCATATCTTCCCCTTTTTTCTGGTATTTTTAAATCTATCGACAAATTGACCCGCTATATTACTAGTTTACATTCTAAGGAATACAACTTCTCATGTGCCAAAATTTGTGTTAGAAATGTATTTTACAAAACTCCCAAAAATAATTTGACCTGCTATATTACTAGTTTACAGCCCAAGGAATACAACTTCTAGCATGCTAAAATTTGTGTTGAAATGTATTTTGCAAAACTCGCAAAGGTAATTTAGCTGACTTGGAGGGTCCAAGTCATCTTCAGGTTCTAGATTATGAGCAAGTTCCTTTCAAATGTAATTTTTGCGATAAGTATATGTTTTACAAAAATTTGTCCAAATACTATAATATCTCAACCTCTTTGTATTTCATCGTCATCTTCTCAAATTAATAAATAGCAATGAACATTCAAACAAATTCCAAGGAAACACAAAAGGCCTCATTCTAATAGATTTTAGTCTCACCAACATTCTCCCTCCAGTAATAAATTTCGAATTTTTCACTCTACAGAAGGAGAGGTCAAGGTTGAATGATTAATTAAATACCCCATTTCGATCATGCAGTTCCATTCTCCCTCTAGAAATAGATTTGAAATTCTGCACTCTACAGAAGCAGAAGTCAACGTTAAATGATTAATTCAATATCCCATTTTGATCAGGCAGTTACAGATCTAGTGCAACCAGAGATCATCAATTCACCTGTTGAGGAAGAGGTTTCACCTAAGGAAAGGACAAAAACAGTGTTTTAGAAAATAAGAAGTAAAGAAGAAAAATAAGTAATCTTTTTTTTTCAAATGTTCTAAAAATTAATCAATGTTATTAACCATTAATAAAATATAGACTAGCAATTGTCCCAAAAGGTACAAAGAGAGGCCGATAGATTTATGAAGTTGGAATTGTTGAATTTTTATAGAAGATTTAAAATTGCAAGTATTTTTCTAAATTAGAAATTATATATATATATCTATATATATATATATAATATATATATATATATATATATATATAGATATATATATATATATATAAATATATTATAATATATATATATATATAATATATATATATATAATATATATATAATTATTTATATATAAGATAAATCAATTGTATTTTCAATTTTGGTATTGGTTAATTTTGACACAAACATATGCTTCCACAATTATAAATCTTCTCCAAATTTGATTCATAATCTTTCGTGAAACATGCCACATTAGTGCAAGTGCAATAAGAAATATTTTAAAGAAAAGTCGAGAAATCTTTCTTTATGTATATATATATATATTTTTAATATGTTTGAATTTATTAAAAAATCAGCAATTTGTATCGAATCTATATGTGCTTGTCCCAAGTAAGATCCATTTTTGATATTTCATTCACTTAATTATTCATAAATATTTTTAATATTTTTACTCATTATTTGTTCACAATGGAGAGTGCAGATCATTGTTACTACGAAGCTCTGACAAACTGTATATTTCATACGGCTGGGTGGTACTTCTTAAGAAAATGCTGTGAACTTTGCATGGTCTTTACATAAAATTGACTGCACGAGAAATGAGATCCAAAACTACATTTTTAATTTTTTATTTGCTGGAAAAACAAATAAAGACATTCTCATTTTGTCTTCTAATTTTGCTTACCCCTTATCTACCCATGTGTAGTGGGATGGAGTCATTCTGCATTGAGATCTTCGGAACTCTATCAGGAATGAATAATAATGGTGTGTCAAGCAAACTTCAAATTCAATTTGGGTAATGCAAAACATAACAAAAAAACACGACGTTTTTGTTGAAACATACAATTACTGTAAAACAATTTTAAAAAGGTAAAAACAAAATTTTAAAATTATTAGAATTGAAATTATAATTATAAACAATTATTTTGAGATTTTTAGCCTTCAATCAAAATCATCACCTCTGGATGAGTAAAAACAGAATATACTTGATGTGAATGACATTGAATAAAAGAAATACACACTAGATATCAATGAATGTTATGTTATCATGAAATGGGTGGTACAATAGTCATACAAAGTCTGTAAAATGAGAACTATCACATATACAATGTACATTTATCTTAAGCATTATTCTATTATGGCCTTTATCACATATACAATGTACATTTGTCTTGAGCATTATTCTTATATGGCTTTTATGTGTTGGATAGATATAACCTTGCATGAAAAAACACATGTACAAGCAGTAGCACAGTAGAACTCAAAGCTATTAAGATCCCTCGAGTCCTTCATGTTGTACAAGCTAGCATGATAAAAATAAGGACAATGGCACATAATAGAATGAAACAAAGATAGTTTCAACATATCTTCTTTTGTGAAAAAAAAGTGAAATGAAGTGTTGTACTCTAATGTTATTTATAGGTGGGGAAATGCATTTCTGGGTGTCTCCTAACATAGTTACGACTCATTAAAATTGGGGCCACAGTGACTGTAGCACCTCAACGCAGAAATTGGGAGAACTGAGTGTTGTATCATGCTATAGATTGAGTTGACAATGTGAAGTCTGTTGTGCACTAAATAAGGAAAAGGCAGGCCATCCCATCACGCCTCCAATGTGACCATATTCTACATGAGCTAAAACTTCCTTAGAAAAATTGATTCCAAATGGTCATTGTCCTTACAGTATATTTTCATATTATGATCTTATATTCACACCATTAAATACAAAGGGTTCGATATCACTATTTTATAAGCGATGTGGTATTTTGGGTGGTTATATCCTATTTTTTTGAAAAAAATGAAATGAAGTGTTGTAATCTGATGTCATTTACAGGTGGGGAAATGCATTTCTCGATGTCTCCTAACATAGTTATAGCTCATTAAAATTGGGGCCATCGTGACTGTAGCACCTCGACGCAGAAATTGGGAGAACTAAGTGTTGTATCATGCTATAGATTGTGTTGACAATGTGTAGTCCGTTGTGTGCTAAAGAAGGAAAAGGTAGCCCATCCCATCACACCTCCAATGCGACCATATTCTACGTGAGCTAAAACTTCCTAAGCAAAATTGATTCCAAATGGTCATTGTCCTTACAGTCATATTATGATCTTATATTCACACCAGTAAATACAAAGGGTTCGATATCACTATTTTATAAGCCATGTGGAATTTTGGGTGGTTATATCCTCTTTTTTTGAAAAAAAGTGAAATGAAGTGTTGTACTCTGATGTTATTTACAGGTGGGGAAATGCATTTCTGCTTGTCTCCTAACATAGTTACAGCTCATTAAAATTGGGGCCACCATGACTGTAGCACCTCGACGCAGAAATTGGGAGAACTAAGTGTTGTATCATGCTATAGATTGTGCTGACAATGTGAAGTCTATTGTGCACTAAAGAAGGAAAAGGCAACCTATCCCATCACGCCTCCAATGTGACCATATTCTCCGTGAGCTAAAACTTTCTAAGAAAAATTGATTCCAAATGGTCATTGTCCTTAGAGTATATTTTCATATTATGATCTTATATTCACACCAGTAAATACAAAGGGTTCGATATCACTATTTTATAAGCCATGTGGTATTTTGGGTGGTTTCATTAGTATTTAATTTTAGCACATGTAGATGGTGTGGTAGGGGTTTTATGATTATGTGTTGTGTAAAAAAAATTGGTGGTAAGTTGCTAAACAAGAGGAGCACAATAAAAATTTAGAAGGGACAGTTATTATAGTCATCAAAATTGCATATTAAAGATGAAGAAATTAAGATTATTAGAGAGAGGGCTACAGAGCACCATGAGGAATGCAAGCCACTGTCATGAAATTGAGTATCTACAAAAGATTCAAGCAGTGTCAAATCAACCTCAATTCCCATAACAGCATTTGTATTGAACCGCTTAACGTTATCACTGAGAAATGTAGCTAGAATGCAATCTGATATTTCCTTCAAAACACCCCTAATCACATTATCCAAAACCTGCGAAGCTAAGTCTTCAAAAAGATTTCAGTAAAGAGACTTCACAAGGTCCTTTGAGGCCTTTTCTTGACTCATGAACCTTCGCAAGAATCCTGACTATCAAAGATCCACAACAGGTATTGGGTTGAACTTACTACATTTTAAGTTTGTTTTTGTTCAAGCATGTATCTCTTGAATGAAATCTTCATGGCATACACTTTGAAACAAATCAAGTTATTCATGAAGAAGAAGTTGTGGTATAAGAACAAATTGTGAATGCACTTGAACACAACATTGTAAACATACTTGAATACAACATTACTATACATATTCAATAATGAATGCACATTAATTTTTCAACATCTATGCAACCTGAAAAATAGACAATTCCCTTGTTTAAGAGAATCAAGAGTACATTGCAAAGATCAAGTTAAAGGGAAACCACAACGGAATTTGGTAAACAATATTTACAACCATATGTATTTTTCACAACTTTGTTGTCTCCCAGGTCCCAAATCCAAGGAAATATCAGCTCCTTTTATCATTCTTACCACCACATTGAGCACAAAACAACCTTATGCATTGAGGGCATTTTGACCCTTTTATAACAACAACAGCTGGCTCAGTTGAGCTTCCTACTTCAGGCACATCCTTCAACAAGAGTGCCGAGCAATCCTTGAACCGGCAATAGAACTTCTCAGAACTGGGAATCTCTTTTTCCATCAATATGCCAGGCATTTGTTTTGGAGAGTAAAAGGCATGTAAATAGAGCTTGTTGCTCAATTGTATTGGTCTATTAAGTTATGAATAACGTGTTAGGTAAGACTTTTTTACGAAATTGGTAGCCATGCCATAACAATTTACGATTCTTTGTTTGAAAATATACATGGATCAAAAGGAAATATTACATGGATCAATTGTATTGGTCTACTAAGTTCCTCTGTCTAAGCAAAGGGCACTTCCAAAAATAGGATAATTGTTTTTTTATCACAACATAATTTTGTGCATGAACACCAAATTCAAGGAAATGACTTCACTCATATAGAGAAAATGTCTAAAATTTGACATCAAATTTACTAGCACGTTGGCTTTCATAGATTGACATCTCGAGTCCTGACAACAAATGAAATGTCCATAGGAAAAGCATCCATTATCTACACAATAGGACTTTATTGATACATGATTCATAAACCTTAGTCTTTAAATCAAATTTCAAGAGGATTTTTCAAAATTGAAAAGTACATTTTTTTGTTTGTATTACTGAAATCAAGAAAAGGAACATCTATAAGTAGGGAAGCTAATTCTGTAAATTGTAATGCACTAGAAACTGCCAGTGTCATAAAAGGAACTTTTCATAATTATATAGTCATCCATATCCATAAACTAAAACAGATAAAATGCATTTGTACGTAAGAAAAGAATAATAAATATATCTCAAAAAATCCAGAAGTATTTGGATATAAAAATGTTTCACAAGGATTTTCATACCAAAAACAGAAAAGAACATATTTAAAGAACAAGAATTGGATTCATTTACAACTGCAGTTCATTTGATGAATATTCTACTTGAGTATTAAATATATGATTTTTTCATACAAAAAGAAAGTAATAATGGAATTCAAACTCTATGGCATAGATCCATAGCAACTCATACAATAACAGAATCCAATCTCTTATCTCTTTTCCACTGTGAAGCAACGATATGAATTTTAAAAGGCTAACAGAAACAAAACTAAACTGCTATTGAACTCACAGAAAACCAGTCGTCCAGACTCCAAAGCCTTGATGAGTTATAGTCCTCAAATGAAACCTAGCCAAGTAACTGCTTTACAGAGATCTCTTATGGAAACCTACCCCAGATATGACGTTGTTGATTTGTTGATCTCATAGAGAAACAGTGCTGCAAAGGCTGAAAAACACAAACTATAGTCCTTAAGGTGGAAACTCAGCCCAACAGGTGTCTTATTTTTATTGCAAGGAAGCCACAGAGAGGATGAGTTGCAACATCAGACTCAATGTTAAATGTACTAAAATGCTGCCTCTAGGACGAGATTGAATTCCAAATACGTAGTCACAGAACTTATTAGCTTTAGCTTTTATGCATTAGGAAGAAGAAAACCTTAAATTGCTGCAAAATTTCCAGATAGAAGTCCAATATCTTAACAACCAAGCAGTCATAGAAGTACCTTACAAGTACAACTCCCAAGTGGAAATACAAGTATATACTTGATCGAATACATTTGTACAATTCTGAGAACCCAAAAAATTCCTATAATCAAATACAAAGCAGGACACTCGTGATGCAACTGCTCTTATAAACATACATAGAGGTGAACATCAAGTACATCTTCAAATCTCTTGGCTACCTTTAGTATAAATAAAACTAATACACCCATTTTCCATACATTTTAGCTAAAAGTAACTTTGATCTGCTCCTGATAGTTCACTTCATGGGCAACTAAGACCACAAAAGCAGATGGTACCATAATTCTTCCCATGTAACCATGAACAATCCCTTTTGAAAACAACGACCAGTGCAAAACCAGAATAAATACATACACAGAAACATACTACTTATTTCTTGGCCTTTCTTGTTCCCGCACTCTGTTTTTCACTGTGATCACTTTCATCCTCATAATTAACATCTTCATAATTATCATCATCATGTTCCTCTTCTTCGAAATCAACAAACCCAAGACAAGCTGCATATTTTGCCCACTCTACAATATTCTCTACCTCAGATTCTCATATTCCTCTTCATCATCAACATGTTCTTCTCCCACATCGTTAAACCGACCCGAAGAAGAAGAAATCCCTGAAACCCTACTCCTTTCAAGCTTAATGGAATCTTTAACAGAAGCTAGTAGCTTCTGCACTTGTTCCTCTTCAGAATCAATTTCATTTTGCTTCACAAAGCCTGTTTATCCAAAATCACCGATTTTTTTCTTTTTGGGTTCCTACTGTTGTCTCACGGGAATCGATCCCTTGACTTTCTTGTGGCTTAGCCAAACTATGGGACTCACTAATTATGATATTTTTGGCACTTGAAGAAGATCTCAATGCCGTCAATCTCAACGCAAGTTCTCGCCCTAAAATTTTCTCCTCTTCTTCATCAATCAGAACCCTAGATTTCCCACCAATTCCTTCATTTTCTCTAACGTCCCCAACCAAATCTAGATCCTTCTCTAGATCATTGTTTTTCCCTCTGTCATTATATATGCCATTTTCGAAATCACTACTTTCCTTCTTATCTCTAATTTGGAGTCTATTGGACTTACCAATTGGGGTTTTGCAGGAGGAGGAGCTTTGAGCTTGGAATATCGACGGGCCAATTCATTGTCAAGTCCAGCAGAGTTGAAGCCTCCAACATCTTAATTTAGCGGTGAATTTAAGGTTTTGGTTGATCTGTGGGAGTCGAGATTAAGTTGCAATGCGCTTTCATCTTGGAACTGTGCGAGAAGTTGATTGGCCTGTTCATCATTCTCTTCTCCTCTCATCAACCTCCTCCAAATTATGCTGCTGGAAGATCTTCTATCCATTTTATTTTTGAAGTGTAAGGTTGTGTGTGTAAATGTGTTAGAAAACCTGCACAGATGAATCTAGCTAGTAAAGGTTCAACACACAGCTTTGCAGAGCAAAAACATTAAAAGAAAATTGAAAGAAGAAAAGAATGATTCATTAGAAAATATGTTACAATGCTCATTATATAGCATTACTGGGTGAAGATCCCAAGGTAATGAACTATAGTGGGTGAAGATCCCAAGGTAATGAACTATAGTGGTGATCAATGAGAAGACTCAACACTTACAACAAGTTCCGGAGATAACTAGTCAGTTGCGGAGTTAAAGAAGGAGCAAATCAAGGAGTAAGTCATGCAAAAGGAATCTTGCATGAAATCCCATGCTCTAACTAAGAGTATGCATGCAGTTGCATGTAGTTGCATGCTCTAACTAAGAGTCCGCATGCAGTTGCATGTAGTCCGCATGCAGTTGCATGTAGTTGCATGTTCTAACTAAGAGTCCGCATGTAGGTGGAGTAGTTCCAACACCCCCCCTGAACACCACTATGGGGAAAAATAGAAAATGGGCCCCGACAACTAAGGCCAAAGGTCACCCAAAATACAATGCAACATGTATTAAAATTGAGGAAAGAGGGAAAACCTCGTGGGAAAAACCCCCCCTCAAAATATAATGTAATCAAAAGAAAAGAGGAAAAAAAGACAGTTGCTAAGCAACTATGTCCTTCACTCCAAGACGATCACGTAGAGAGTGAAACTTCTGCTCAGTGAATGTCTTGGTTAAGATGTCTGCAGTCTGTTCGGCTGAGGGACAAAACTGCAAATCAATGACCCGATCATGTACTAAGTCTCTAATGTAGTGCATATGGATCTCTATGTGCTTCGTCCGCTGCCGCTGT